>BGPT01000514.1:159299-206605 GCA_003297045.1 Symbiodinium sp. clade C Y103 | reverse complement strand
CATTCTGTTGCACTTCTCCTGTCGCGTCGCTGCCAGGCTCTCGTCTTCGTGTTCGAGCAGTCGCCCATGCGCGCACACACACATACATACACACACACAGACATACATGCGTACATGCATACATACATACATACATACATACATACATACATACATACATACATACATACATTCACACACACACATTCACGCGCGTATACCCCACGCGCCAGTCGCAGACCATCNCATTATACCAAAGCCACGCACAAAAAGCCCTTCGCCGCGTATCCTGGCGGAGGGCAAGATGGTGCGTGGCCACACACCACCCACTCACACACACACACAGACGCGCAACACGTGCACACTCACACACACACACACACACCAACAGTCACGCACATACATACGCCAGCACCCATACACAACACACACAGGCAACACACGCATGCATACACACACAACATACACACATAATACACTTGAGACACACAACCCACGCTAATTACATAACACACACATACACACACCACACACTCAAGACACACAACGAACACTGCACACGCACAACACCAACCCACACATACATACACACACACACATATATATACATATCCGCACCTTCCCTTTCCTCTCTTCTATTGTTGTCCCCTGCTCTTTACACTTCTGTTGGTGTGTACTGGAAGAAGTTGACATGTGGGGTTATCCGGTCCTATAATTACGTTTTTGCTACGTTTTTGCTACGTTTTCGCTACGTTTCTGCTACGTTTTCGCTTCGTTTTTGCTACGCTCTTGCTACGTTTTTGCTACGTTCTTGCCACGTTCTTGCTACGGTTTTGTTACTTTTTGCTACGTTTTTGCTATTTGCTACGTTTTTGCTACGATTTGCTGCTTGGTTGCTACATTTTTGCAAAAAAAATGCTACGTTGCTGCTGCGTTTTTTCTATCTGTTTGCTAAGTTTTTGCTGCGTTTTTGCTACGTTTACCTCTTTCATGCTACGTTTTTAATTTCTACGCTTTTAATGCTACGTTTTTGCTACGTCTCTGCTACGTCTTTGCTACGTTTTTGCTACCTTTTTGCTACGTGTTTGCTACGTTTTTGCTACGACTTCGCTAAGTTTTTTCTACGGTGTTTGCTACGTTTTTGCTATGTTCTTCCTATGTTTTTGCTACGTTTTTGCTACGTTCTTGCTACGTTCTTGCTACGTTTTTTGCTACGTTCTTGCTGCGGTTTTGCTACGGTTTTGCTACGGTTTTGCTACGTTTTTTGCTTCGTTTTTGCTACGTTCTTGCTACGTTGTTGCTAAGTTCTTGCTGCGGCTTTGCTACGGTTTTGCTACGGTCTTGCTACGTTCGTTTTGGCTACGTTTTTGCTACGTTTTTCCTACATTTGTTTCAATCTTCCGAAAATACCCGTGTCTCAGCTGCTGTAAATTGCGCAATGCTGGCTTTGTAACGTTTCGGCTGTATGCAATTCGAGAGAGAGTCCTTGTAGAGTCCTTGAGGGTCCGGTAGGCCCCGAGCTGTAGGCCCTACTGACATCCGCTTTTGCCCAAACGTGTTTTGATCATTTTTGATCTGTGCTGTTCTGTTTTGTTTTTGTTGGTTCAGATGGGTGTTCTGGTCTTGACCTGGTGCAGCCAGCATTGTCTCAGATCGAATGGATCGGATCAAACGTTGGTCACATGTCGTAGGGTCAAATGTCCCAAATGTCCCACATGTCTTATGACTGATGCATATGCAACAGTCATGTTCATGTTGTAGTTAACTTTGGTTGAAACCAGATTTGCAATGCAAAGTTCCGGAGGAACTCCCAATCTATGTCTCGGACTTCCTGAAAAGGGTGTCGTGTCTTGGAAGGACTTCGCAAAGCCATTTTGCAGCCACAAAATGCTATCAAATGGGTTTGTGCATGTTTGCTCGTTCTTTCACGCTAGCGAGGCTCTGTTATTGAATTTGTTCTTGTCCGTCTAGGTCATCTGTTTGTTCTTTTGCTCCAGAAAATGGTACGTCCAACCCACTTTTTCCATCTTTTCACCCATTCTGTCAAGTACAATTGAATTCAGGGGGATGGATTTACGACACAATTCATTTCGCCTTTTCATATCACCAAGAAAAGCAGCCCAACATAAGCTTCTACGGAATGCGCTTCTGATTTTTAACAAACCTTTTTGACCTCCCTTCATTCATGCGTCCGCTTACTACAAGAAGGGTTTCATGCCACAACATGTACATCGACGTATACCGTATACCGTATACCCACATCATTGTTTGAAGTTTTAAGCACCCTGCAAAGGAAGTTGCAGCACGCACATGCTCGTTTGCTCGTTCTTTTGGTTGAAATCCATGTCACTCCGTTCAGGAGACAGCATTCGGATAGGGGTGATCGCCTGCCCGACTACCAGTGTCTTTAAACAGCTTCATGAGTTAGAGAGAGTTGCAACCATCAAGCTCTGGACTGAAAGCATGAATCAGAAACACAGTTAATGTGGCTGAAATATTGCCCGGGATCCGTTTGATCCATTTGATCCCTTTGTTTTCTTCTTGTGTTGCTTCACATACTCGGTACGAAGTGGTACGAAGTGATACGAAGTGTCTCTTCAACCACTTTGAAATACATTTGTGTTTGGTGCCGTTCGTGCTTCATGGCAGTTCATTTACACATATATCGTGTGTGTGTGTGCGTGTGTTCGTATATCGTCTGTGCGTTATGCTGCTGTGAGAAAACATATCTCCTTGTGTGATGCATGCCTACGGTTTCCTTTACACACTTTTGTATGCAAGACATTAGGACATGACATGAGAATACATGAGACATATCTGAGAGACACATAGTGCACATAGTACACACTAGACCAGTAGATCACATATGCATACATTCTGTGAGAACATATGCCAGAGATGACAATCACATGACAATCACATGACAATCACATGACAATGATAGTTGGTTGAAGTAATTATAGTCGCAAATGTATAAACCTATAGTTATATAATATATCATAGACTATAGACTATAGATTGTTAGGCTATTATATATTATTGATAGTTTTAAAGTTAGTGTCATATACTACGAGTAGCTACGAGTACGAATATCGCCTGTTTTTCGTCGAGTTTTTTCCTTCGTGTTCCGCCTTGGCGCCAAAGGAGAGCAGCTTCCCGCCGAAGCCGAAGCCCGCACCGCAGCGCTTCCTGCCGGCACCGAGGGCACCAAGGGCACCGTTGGCATGGATCCGAGCGGAGCGAAAAAACAAAAACCACGGAAGAACGAAGACTGAATGTAGACTGAAAAAAACTATGACAACGAAAAACGAAACCAAGAAACAATAGAACCAATAGAACCAACAGAACCAACAGCCAAAGACACACAGCATAGACCCCAGATGTTTTAGGGCAACCAAACACTCTCCTTTTTTCATACGGCGTAAACGTCATCTAGACGCCCACACTGCCATAGACATCGCACTCTGACAGCCACACCCTCAAGCAGCACCCTGCAGCAGCACCCTGAACACACAGCAAAAAACGGGAAAGATTTTATCACGCCTATCACGTATTGCATGTGTTGCGATTTTATCACGATCTTATCACGATCTTATCACAATCTTACCACGATCTTATTGCCATCTTGCAGGTCTCTCATGCATCTCTTGAAACATTTATGAAACACATGTCACACATGTCACACCTCTCACCTCAACAAACCACATTTCAGAAAATCACATAAACATCACAAACATCAAAAAACCGGCACCCACTGCAACATCTCCACGTGCACAACAGAAGTAATCCATGCTCTACGGAAAAATCCGACTGAACATTCAGCAGGCATGCTGGTTCATTTGAGCCGCTCATCTGAACCGCTCATCTGAGCCGCTGATGCAAGTAGAGGCCACACCATCTTTCTCGCAGCTGCACCACAGCTCTCCAGTTCCAGGACATGTCTTCAGGTTTACTTCATATGGTGATCTGAAAGAACGTATGGTGGTGTTCTTCATACTGTTCTTTAACCGCAATTGCTGCTGTTCTTCGACTACTTCTTAGGCTGTTAATTGTGGACCATTTTGCCACTAGCGGCTCATTGCCGTCGCGCCTTGCTGTGAACAAAAAGCGACAAACCGCTCACAAACTGTTGACAAACTATGATTTTGAAACAAAAAGATGAAAACAGCGTGAAAGACTCTCGGAAACAGCAAAAATCGAACAAATGCTGATAAAAGATGAGACAATGCTGGAAGCAACAACCATGCAAAAGCAACGCATGTTTTTCATGTTCTTCCGCAAAAGGCTCATGTTTGTTCAAACGAACCAAAAAGACAACACCGCACTAGTCGAGACCATGCAACCATGGGAAACCGTGAGCTTCCCACAACAAACTCCGACCAATGTCACTGGGAATCTCCGTGGGGACGCAAACAAGCATCATTAGACTGAAGATCACTTCATGAACACAAATTGCTTTTGTTGGGCAGTTTTTTTTTCGAGTCACTTAAGTGTCGTTTGCAGGAACATTCTGGCGCGCACACACACACACACATTGGTGATAGAGATAAACTCTATTCGAAGTTGAGGTAGCACATGCCTTGAGGAGTCTTAACCTGAAGTGAGCAGCCTGAGCATGCGAAATGTGATATATACAGAGTGCCCAGTTCCCCTGTGTCTGGAAAACAATATGAATTCAAGACCGCATTTCAACTTCACTGTGAATTCTAGACCGCATGATACCTAGCGGTTTTCACACACACACACACAAGCCCTCTCTGAGGGCACATCTGTTCTGCCGATAATACGAAGTGCTAGTCCAAGAGTAACTGTTTGATGCGTACATCACCGTCAAAATGCCAACATGGAACCAGTGAAAAACATTTCTTGGCAGATAGCTGAACACAAAAACACAAACAAGCTTGAAACATGTCGCTCTTGAAGTGACGAAACACAATGACAGATTGCAAATTCAAGGGTGTCTTCGTTGTCTCAAATTCATCTGATCCGTTTGCACGTTTCAACATGTAATGCAAGTTTGTGACAGGTGTACTGCAAGGTCATGACAGCTGCAACAAAGGTTTCTTTACTCGCAAGTCCAACTCAAGACCATTGTAAAATATGAATGTGACAATCAACGACCTCAATTTGTGGGAAAGTCAAAGGCTGAGTCCTTGAGATCAACTAGGTCTTACACACACACACACACACAAGCGGGGGGGGAAGGTGGGGAGGGAACAAGGACAGCCAGCCACAACAAACGACGGGGAAACGAAGGACAACACGACAAAGGCAGAAAACAGGCAGGGGGAGCACGCAACAAGCAGGCAGAACAAAGGAAAGGACAGGGGGGAGGTCTTCCGGGAGAAAGCACACAGGAACCCAACCCCGGCACGCAGAAGGAGCAGGCACCACCAAGCACAACAGGCAGCAAAGCAAAAACACAGCAGCGGAGACAACTGAAGCAGGACAGCCAACGGGAGGAACAANCCACCAAGCACAACAGGCAGCAAAGCAAAAACACAGCAGCGGAGACAACTGAAGCAGGACAGCCAACGGGAGGAACAAACACACACCTGAGCTAGGGGCCGGGGGGGGAGAAGGGTTGGGCGGGTGGGAAGAAGGGGAAGGAAGAAGAGAAAGACAAAAGACGGGAAGGAGAAGGGAGGGCGGTGTCCCAAGCTATGCATGCTCCATGGATGGCATCCATGGACCCACCGGGGAGAAGAAGAGAGGTGCATCCAGCTATACACCTGTATCCAGGATCGCACCACAAGTGGGGGGAGGGGGGTTGAGACAAGTTGCAAGCGTCGACATACAAGACCAGGTTGGGAATAGTCGAAGTTACTTTTCATTATAGCTTACTGGCCATACGTCCTGCTCCTGGCCATACGGCCTGCTGCTGCCTTGTGACGTGTTACTGTCTTGTGACTTTATCCAATGCTGGGAAATTCATACATTCCGACTTTAAGCCAATTCACACAGGAATGAATACCTGTCGGATTCCAGGGTGTTGCGCACCCTCCTCTGCTCCCGTGGGTGTTGCACACCCCACTCTGCTCCCGGAAGGCCGGTGCCAATTCAATGCAGGTCACGGAACCCGCAGCCGGCGCGCACAAGTCGGTGCGACTGCGCCCAAACACACTGGTGATAGAGATAAACTCTATTCGAAGTTGAGGTAGCACATGCCTTGAGGAGTCTTAACCTGAAGTGAGCAGCCTGAGCATGCGAAATGTGATATATCNTGGTGATAGAGATAAACTCTATTCGAAGTTGAGGTAGCACATGCCTTGAGGAGTCTTAACCTGAAGTGAGCAGCCTGAGCATGCGAAATGTGATATATCTCTGAATGGGGTTCTCAGTTTAGCCCCTTGCTATCTCAAAAAGCACAGGTACGTCTGGATGGCCAATCCAGATATCCCACTCTGTGACCTAGCTTCGTTGAACTGGGTCAGTCACAGAGTGCCCAGTTCCCCTGTGTCTGGAAAACAATATGAATTCAAGACCGCATTTCAACTTCACTGTGAATTCTAGACCGCATGATACCTAGCGGTTTNACAGAGTGCCCAGTTCCCCTGTGTCTGGAAAACAATATGAATTCAAGACCGCATTTCAACTTCACTGTGAATTCTAGACCGCATGATACCTAGCGGTTTACACACACACATTCTATATATAGAGAAAACAAGACCAACAAGTCGTCCGTTTGGAGTTGAATCCCACGAACAACCAAATAGGATTACCGAGCCGGTTCTGGGGCCGGTCGCCGCGGTCGCCATGCAAGAAATAAATTGAAACGAAAATAAGAAACTGGATCAGACTGGATCTTGCAAGCTATGTCGACGACATCCATGCCAAGATTTGAAGGTACAGTTGACATAGATGAATGATCAGTTCACCCTTCCAGCATCATCCGATGAACATCCCATAGCTTCGTTGCGTCAGGTATGATCGGCCTGACGCCCCTGCGGAGAATAGAAGTTTTACATCTATTCAGATGCTACACACGCACACACAGCATAGATACCTACATAGACACAAAATCCTAAACCTACAAACATCATCAAACATCACAGTTTCATAGGAGTCTTGAGGAGTCTTGAGTAGTCTCCAGCACCTGTTTTCGTCCCTCGGTCCTGTACCATCGAGGGCAGTACTTTCCCGCATTCTGCTGTTGCTGCACTGAGTAAATGCCAACCTGTGCAGTCAAGATGTGGGTTCCATGTCAAAGGCAGCTCAAAGGGTCGACGTCAGTTTCAAACTTGTTTCAAGTGGATCTCTCACATTGCTAAACTCAAAGCAAACTTGTTGCAAACGTGTGGCACAAGAACGTACACATACCATACATACCATGCGACGCAAAGTTCCGCTTGATCAAGACTTCCGGTGCACTTGTGCATCTTTGCAAAATGTGCGACATTCCATGACATTCCAACAGGATCCCCCTTTAAAATCAGTATCTAACCATGAGTCCTAACCAGGACCCCTGGATTCTGAGGGACACCTTGGGGGTACAAAAAAGAATCATGAGACGCCTTGGGGATTACTGGGTTACAAAACTGCCTAAGGATCAAACGCCCTCAGCACCTAATATACTATCTAGCATTGGTCTATCATGCCTAAAGAACGGGAACCCAGGGGGCATAGTTGCGAATACAGCCCTGCGTTTCAAGAATGAGGAATCCGGCTTAGAGTTGTGCACCCTCCCCCCCGTGTAAGTGCCATTTGCTGCTCTTATGATCTCTTATGTCATATTTCATTGCACTTTTTGAGCCATGTTTACGCAAATGCTGGGAAAATTGACATGGTCGATTGAGGGGTTTAAGTATGCTTCCAAAACTTGGTTCTCTGAAGAATAAGAAGCAGCAAAGAACCCAAAGAACCCATGCAAAGTGGCACCACTTCTCTGAGGGATGACTCTGTGAAAGGGCCAGCTGTTTGATTCTGGCGAAATTCCAAGGAACAGAACTCTGCGAGCAGAACTCTGCGAACAGGCTGTTACTGTGTAACAATACCTGCAATACATATGTAATATCATATATACATAATATTATATATCTTGTATATAAATATATATATATATGTATATGTATCTGATCAATATCTGTAATCTGCAAATTGCGACAGCTCTCACAAGCTCGTGGCGCTAAGAATCACTGAGACACCAACAGTGCCACTTGACGCGGCTGAAAATAAGGCAGCTTTGTGGGGTGCCCACTCAACCTGTCACGACACAATTGAGAGATACGACACGACACGTCGAGATGAGATCACCGATCACCAAGGAAGACTTGGAAAAGACTGTATGTGTTTCTCCGTCGTGTTTCTCCGTCCAGTGCATCGTGTGAAGATGCCAAGATGCCCACACCGTGTTGTGTTTCACCGTCGTTTCACCGTCGTGATCATTTCGGGGCAAAAAAGTCGACCACTTCGATTTCCTCAACGTCTCACCGTGTGTCACTGTGCCTCAAAGCTATGCTGTTGGGCGGACATCTCGCACCAAGTTTCTGGGCCTTTCACGGAACGGAGAAACTGAGCGGATCTGTAGGGATGCACCAGGTCCACCAGGAGACAGAACATGAACAGAACATGAACTGTAAATGATTTACATGCAACTGTAAATGAAGTGTGTATGTTTTGAAAAATTCTGTCTCTGTTTTTGGGAAATCGATTTTCTCCACGGTTTTCTCCATCAGTGGAGGTTTTCAGTTTAGCTCCTGGAAGTACAATCAACAACAGTCAACTCTTCAAGACTAAGAATTGCTAAGAATGCTAGACACGCCATACTTGTCTCTTTGCAGCGTACCAAGAGTTAGAAAGCTCTTTGAACATCTTTGAACCAGCTTCTTCAGGCTTCGGTCAATTCTAGTTTGAGCATCGAGGGGTCAAAGATGTTCAAAACATCGTTGAACCTCAAGGAGTCTTGACGGAGTCTTGGTTCAAGGCTGCCCGATGCTATGCTCGTGCAGATCACTCTGTTGTCCTGGCACGGTCATGATCACTACATTGTCCTTGCCGGCACTTGCGCTTGTCAAACTTTGTCCAACTTTGTCCATGCAACTGTTAGAGACAAAGAGAAACTCTTAGGGAAACTGTTAGTAGTTTCATGTAACATTCATGTAGTTTCCGCCTGAGAGTTGCTGTTCTGTCATGTACGTGTTTGGCGAACTTAAAACAAGTGTCATGGGTGCCGCGGCCCTCCTGTTTTGCAGTTTTTGAGTCGTTGCGGCTACGCATTGACGCCCATTCCGTGTTGGTCAAGTTGGGGGGCAGGGAGGACTCGGGAGGACCTTGGATTTCATCGGATGCTGATTTTATTGTTTGGATTGCTGCATCGCAATGTGCCATGCTACTTTTCTGGATTTCATTGACCTTGGTATTTGCTGAGGGAAAAAATGGGTGAATGTCGATTCTGAGCATTAAACCTTGTGTGTTCTAACTACATCTTAACTCACATATAAAATCACAATCTATTTCAATTTATAACATCTATATCACGTGTTTTCATAGTATAAGTCATAAGCACTAAATAGCCGATAAGATTATTTGTAATTTATTCATTTGTTTTCATAACACATTGTTTAATCAACGTCTAATTATTACACGATATTCTTCATTGTTGATTGCAACAATGTAATACTTCCAAGAAAATCAGAACTATCAAACCAACGTTGTAGCGCATTCATTCCTGATATTAAAAACCCTTACTATACAAAACAATTGTCTCTTTACCCTTATTCCCGGAAAATGAACATACGCACTTCACTATAACATGCAAATTGCTTTCGGACATGTTTATCAGAATCATGTTTCAACAAATAATAATGTCAAATACTTCCTTTAAGACTTATTAGTAATAAACATAAACTAGTATTTTGATCTTATCACAGGTTTCTGTGATGGTTCTGCTTATATCACAGGTTTCGGTGATGATTCTGTTTATATCACAGGTTTCTGTGATGATGAAAGTCAAATCCAAATCCTACCTGAAAACCCCAGGTAGGAAATCCAAATCCTATCTGAAAACCCCCGGGGGACATCCAAATTCAACCTAGAGGACACGCATTTTAAGTAGGAAGAACACGCCAAACGCCAAACAGAACAGTAACTCATAAAAAGTTGGAATGCAGACATCGGAAGTCAAAGCATGGACAAACCACCTTTTGAAGGATCTTGATAGGTTCTAGTAAAAGATAGTAGAAGTCTCTCCAGTTGACTGTGCAGTTTTGAGTTTGCTGATGCGAAAATCAGCACTGCGCCTTCCCACAGGAGAGGATCAAATTGGGATCCATCCTGCCCCACACAGTGACAGCGCTCCGATTTCTCTCAGAGCGCTGACAGTTTTGAAGGGTTGAAGTCGGTTGAAGCTTTTGGAGAAATCAATTTTGAAGCAAACGTTGGAGAAATCGGAATGCCGACAGTGCCAACGACAGTGTCAACTGTGGATCTGGCTGGTTCCATGCTACGCTGAGCACACCTTTGGTGTGAGGTGCAGTTTCCTGGCGAAATCGAACAGATACGTCGAAAATGTCGTGTTATAACGTCGTGTTACTTTCGGTGTTACTTCGAATGCGTTTGTCGCACCGAGGCAAAGGTTGGTTGCCGTATTCCGGGGATGAAAATGGATGAAATCTGTGTTGAAATGTGTTTGACTCGGCCTGAAATGTGTCCTGTTTTTGCCTCAAAACGTTCCTGTTTCACCACCGATACTTGTTCTACAGTGTTTCTGTGAACTGTCATTTTTTCCTGTTCTAAGCCAAAAATGACAAGAATGTAAAAACATAATTTTAGGGTTTGAAGATGTTTCAAGAGATGTTTGAAGCATGCCTTAAAGGGATACTGGCAGTTCCGAAGGTCCCACATCTGCATTGATGGCCTTGGTGCTGGAAATCAGACACCACCACAACAACGACGGCGACAACAACCACGACGATCCTCCGTTTCTACAAAGGACTGGCAGAGCCAAATGATTGTAAATGATTGAAAGATTTTGAAAGCATCTCGGCATCATATCGGCCTAATTCTGAGTAGCTCTGAGTGGCTGAGTTCTGACTTGCTCCCACTTGGCACTTTTGGCTGAGAAAACCGTGTGAGCGTGCGAGAAGTGAGAGTGTGTAATCACATGCACATGTAACATCATGTGATTCACATGTAACATGTGTGGCACAACATGTAACAAACTATGTAACAACTGTGGCACGAGAACAGCGAGAACACATCAGCCGAGCTCGGCACTGCCGATCGTCATCATAGCACACCACCAGCTGAGTCGGCACCTGTCCAAGGCATCGGCATCAGATCTTGATACGACAGTGGCAAAACGATCTCATGAAATGAGTCTCATGAGTTTAATACGTTTAAGTCAGTCGAAGTTTTCTCTTCGTTCCTTTCGTCTCTCCGACTTAGACAGAACCGTACAGACGACCGAAATACGACCGAAATTTGACTGCCCTGCCCCGAACTTCAAGTCCTTGCATTTCACCCACTCCCAGTGCTGTTTTTTTTTCTTGAGGCATTTTGCAGCTGGAATTCGATCATGGGGTTGGTGTTTGCATCACTTTGGCTTAATTTGTTTGTTCCTGGTTTTGGTGTTTGATGCTGGATCTTGTCTATGTTTAAATGTTCGTCTTGTCGCGGGCACTACAGTTTCAAATACTTTCAACATAGATTGACGCTCTTTATAAACGGAGTTTGTGGTGCAGCCTTGTCTTTCACACAAGGAGGATCCGGGCGAACCAGCGAAAGATTCAGGAGGTAAGGACCCACAAGTTGTCCACAAGGCAAAAAAAAAAGTACGCCTTCAGAATCTTTGCCAAGACACATGTGACACATGTGTGTATTGGGAAAGCTGAATCTGCTTGTGCACAACATCGCTGATAATCCCTCTTTTCTATATTATTTTGCACTTGAAGCTTTTTAATCTTGATTCCATGTTTATTCTTTTTTGCTCTAAGGCCCTCTCTTCTCTTTCCTCTAGTGTACTTGACTTTCCTGTCTTTTTGGCCTCCTCTCCCCTATTCTCTTGTCTCTTTCATATTTTCCTCTACTTTTCTCGTTATTATTGTTTTTTCTTGTTGCTTCTTTTCTTTATTTTTCTTGACTCACTCTTCTCCTTCCTGCTCTACTCTTTTCTCTTCTCCCACTCTTCCCTCTACTCTTCTCTTTTTGCCTTTGTCTCCCCTTTGTCTCCCCTTTTCTCTACTCCACGCCTCCCCTTACCATCTCATCATATCCTTGTGTAATTCTGAGACACAACCAAGTAACGACCAACGCCAGAGTTGCAAAACCCCATAGCACGCACTTAAACACAGCAACTACATTGCTGCTGCGCCACTCCCATGCCATTTGCAAGCACACAGTTGCAACACAATGGAGCAATGTTTCCAAACGTTTCCAAAACAGCACAACAGCTAAAAAAGAGTAAAAAAGCAATCAAATGCTGGGATCAAAGGGATCAAACCGCGCACCGCACAAGGCTCAGCCGCCTCAGCCGGCTCAGCCGGCTCAGGCTCAGCCGATCCCCACATATAAAACCAGCATCCTGTGCCGAGCATGGCTCACATGACCACTTCGCCGCGCCACAGACTCTGTCGAACGTTTTTGGCACGGTATTGAATAACACGCGGCTGCATGTACCAGCTATCTTTCAAAAACGCACTCCCTGCGCGATAGCCTCCCAAAATGAAAGTTGAAAGCTCAAGAACGATGCTTCTTTGACAGTTTGAAAAACATTTTTTCCTGCAAGTCTCGCTTCAAAAGTGTAAGTTCAAGATCTGAAGGGCCTTTCATTCTCCCGACGTCTCCTTTTTGCCACAAGTCCTTCTGGTCACTTTTTTTGATTGACGTCATTTTCTTGACACGTTTTCCTCCTCACATCTCTCTTTCTTAACATCTCTCTCTCTCTCTCTTGACAGCTCTTTCTGGTCAACGTTGTATTCCGTAACTAGTGCCAGAACCTTAAGTGCCTGAATCCTATACGTGCTTGAATCCGAATTTGTTCAGCTCTTTCTGGTGGCATTGTTTTTCTTGTCACAACTTCCTCCTGACATCTCTGTCTCTTAACATCTCTTTCTCTTGACAACTCTTTATCGTGGCATTGTTTTCTTGATATGTTTTCCTCTCAACATCTCCTTCTCTCGACATGTTTTCATGATAACACAACACTTTCTCCTGACACCTCTTTTTGTTGACAACTTTTCTCCCGATAACTCCTTCTCTTGACGACTCTTCCTCTTGAGATTGACAACTCTCTATCTCTCTCTTTACATCTCTATCTTATGTACCCTGCTCTGTTCTACTCATATATCTTCTCAAGTCTTTACTCGTATCTCTTCTGCTCTCTCCGCCTTATCTATTCCTCTCTTCGCGACACTTCGCTACACTTCTCTACTCATATGAGTCATATCTTTTCTTTTCTACTCATCCTTTCTGTTGTCTTCTCTTCTCTACTCTCCACTCTTCTCCGCAGGAGGCTTCTCTCGACGTCTTTACCTTTCGTAACACAAAGTTTGGACCACTAAAACTCCTCTGAAAACAATGTGAAAAAGAAATGCAATATTTTGGAATGTTTTGAAAAGAGTCGAGTTGCAGATTTTAAGTTTTGTGATGGTTTATCTGACGTTTATCTTTTTGTGACGCGTCTGATCCGCCTTATCCTCCTGTGTCCCTGTCCAAGTTTACTCCTGAAGGTGCTGCTGCGCTAGTTGTCTCTACGGCTATGGTTCTTTTAGGCGAGTTTCTCGAGGAAGAAGCTAAAAAACCCAAAAAAAAGATCAGGCCACAACGAAGCCAAGAGTAAGATGATCGATCAAAAGGCAAGAACCCAAGAACCAGGAAAGCCACCAGGCAAGCCACAACCACAAAAATTTGAATCTCTCTTGGAGCTTACACGGCTTACACTCCATCTCCCACGTGCACGAGCACGCTAGGAGCACGCTAGGAGCACGCTAGGAGCACGCCAGGAGCACGCTAGGAGCACGCTAGGAGGGCAACTTCTAATTTCGTTGCTGTGGAGTTTTGCCTAAAATATGATGTCGCGACAAGTGCTTTGGGGAGAGTGCAGGTTTAGTGAAGAGCGCAACCCAAAACAAAACAAAAGAATCAGGTCACAATCTTACAATACAAACTTAATATAAACATATTCTTACTTTTTTGTAGTTCCTATTGTTTGCAGAATAGCTGCAGCATAGAGGTCGAATCTTTCTTTGAACAGTATTTGCGTCGCTTTAGAGCTACTCCCGGGCCTGGCGTTCCGCGACATGTTGGTGAGTGCAGGCCCGGTTGTCACCATTTTGTAATTGTTCTGGTGCTTGTTAGAATTGAATCTTTGCAAGGTTTTTTAGTTTTTCCCCAAACAGGTTTACCTGTATGGGGTTCTTACTCCTTTCAAAGGGTTTCATCCCTGGGCCGCATGATTTTGCCTCTGTCTCCGAGTTTGCGTTTCTTGAACGCATGCTTTTACGCTTGTCTCCCACTCTGGGTGCTCTGGGCCGCATGATTTTACACTTGTCTCCCGCACTTGTGTCTCCCACTCTTGTCTCCCACTCTGGGTGCTCTGGGCCGCATGATTTTACACTTGTCTCCCACTCTTGTCTTTCACTCTGGGCGCTCTGGGCCGCATGCTTTTACACTTGTCTCCCACACTTGTCTCCCGCTCTGGGTGCTCTGGGCCGCATGATTTTACATTGGTCTAACGCTTGTCTCCAACTTGTATCCCACTCTTGTCTTTCACTCTGGGTGCTCTGGGCCGCATGCTTTTACACTTGTCTCCCGCATGTCTTCCACACTTGTCTCCCACTCTTGTCTCCTCAGTGCTCTGGGTTACACTTGTCTCCACTGATCTCCCACTTGTCTCCCATTCTCGTCTACTCTGGGTGCTCTGGGCGGCATGATGTTACACTTGTCTCCCACTCTTGTCTCCCATCTTGTCTCCCACTCTTGTCTCCCACTCTTGTCTCCCACTCTTGTCTCCTACTCTTGTCTCCCACTCTTGCCTCCCACTCTTGTCTCCCACTCTGGGTGCTCTGCGCCGCATGATTTTCCACTTGTCTCCCTCACTTGTCTCCCGCTCTTGTTTCCCATTTACACTCGTCTCCCACTTGTCTCCCACACTTGTCTCCCACACTTTTCTCCCACACTTGTCTCCCTCACTTGTCTCCCTCACTTGTCTCCCGCTCTTGTTTCCCACTCTTGCCTCCCAGTCTGGGTGCTTTGGGCGGCATGATTTTACAATTGCGTCCCACACTTCTCTCCCACTCTTGTCTCCCACTCTGGGTGCTCTGGGCCGCATGATTTGACACTTGTCTCCTGCACTTGTCTCTCACTCTAGGTGCCTTGGTTTGCATGAATTACACTTGTCTTCCACTTGTCTCCCACATGTGTCTCCCATTTACAATCTTGTCTCCCACACTTGCCTCCCGCACTTGTCTCCGACTCTTGTCTCCCACTCTGGGCCACATGATTTTACACTTGTCTCCCGCTTGTCTTCCGCACTTTTTCCCACCCGCATGATTTTACACTTGTCTCCCACACGTGTCTCCCACTCTTGTCTCCCACTTGTCTCCCACTCTTGTCTCCCACTCTTGCTGGGTGCTCTGGGCCGCATGATTTTACACTTGTCTCCCACTTGTCTCCCACACTTTTCTCCCACAATTGTCTCCCACACTTGTCTCTCACACTTGTCTCCCACACTTGTCTCCCACACTTGTCTCCCATTCTGGCTGCTATGGGCCGCATGAGTTTATACTTATCTCCCACTTGACGTCCACTTGTCTCCCACTGCTGTCTCCCACTTATGCCGAATTGATACCCTTTTGCCGCGAAAATATATTATAACTGAGATTTCCTGCATCTGTTTGGGGTCAACGCTGGTGTAATTTGTTTTCGTTTGTGCAAATTATATAAAGGCAAAAGACAAGTATTTATGGTCGACATCTTATTTTCTGGGGTTGTTTTACTTGCTATGTGCAAAATTCTGAAGTTTGCATCTACTCAGCATCTTTGCTTTCTGGGGCCAGTTTACTTGCTATGTGCAATATCTTGAAGTTTGCATCTGCTCAACATCTTTGCTTTCTGGGGGCATCTTACTTGCTATTTGCAGAATTTTGAAGTTTGCATCTACTATCATGAATGCCACCAATATGCCACCAATATGAAATATGCCATCAATATGCCACCAATGCATACCAATGCTACAATAGACAACACGAGCCAAAGAATGCAAAAGCAAAAAAAATCAGAAGCCACAAAGCCAAAAAGCCCCAAACAAAAGAAAAAGAAGAAAGGATCCAAAGGGCCAAACCAAAAGACATGAGGGTGTTGGGGGTGTCACCGGCTGCGGCAAGAAATCAAGTCACTTATAGTGGCAATGCGAAGACCTTTTCCGTGCCACGACTCTTCAGGGTCGTTGGGTGGGGGGAAGTTAGACTAACTGTATCGTATTTTGAAAGGTAGGAAATCGTTTATGGTTTTTTTACTACAAACTTTAAAAAAAAGTACATTTTTTTGACGCTCCCTTGGGGCATTGCTGGGGACTTAGGCTGGCCCCGAAGAGGCCAGCCTAAGTCCCCGGCTGGCGCCGGAGGTGCCGAAGGCACCGAAGGCACCAGCCGGCGTAACTTTCATTCACTTTAACCCTAAAAGTTTCTCCTTCTCAGAAATTCCGCAACATTGTGTGGGGTTCTTGTTTTTCTGCTCTGCACTCCGCCGCCTCCTCCGCCGCCTCCTCCGCCTCCTGCGTCCTCCTCTCTCCCTCACACAACTCTCTCACACACAACATTGCCACACACAACTCTCTCACACACAACATTGTCACATACAACTCTCTCTCACACACACACAACATTGACACATACAACTCTCTCACACACGACATTGTCACATACAACTCTCTCACACACACAACATTGTCACATAAAACTCTCTCACACACATCATTGTCACACACAACTCTCTCACACACAACATTGTCACATACAACTCTCTCACACACAACATTGTCACATACAACTCTCTCACACACAACATTGTCACATACAACTCTCTCACACACAACATTGTCACATACAACTCTCTCACACACAACATTGTCACACACAACTCTCACACACAACATTGTCACATACAACTCTCTCACACACAACATTGTCACATACAACTCTCTCTCACACACAACATTGTCACATACAACTCTCTCGCACACATCATTGTCACACACAACTCTCTCACACACAACATTGTCACATACAACTCTCTCACACACAACATTGTCACACACAAATCTCTCACACACAACATTGTCACATACAACTCTCTCACACACAACATTGTCACATACAACTCTCTCACACACAACATTGTCACACACAACTCTTTCACACACAACATTGTCACATACAACTCTCTCACACACAACATTGTCACACACAACTCTCTCACACACAACATTGTCACATACAACTCTCTCACACACAACATTGTCACATACAACTCTCTCACACACAACATTGTCACATACAACTCTCTCACACACAACATTGTCACATACAACTCTCTCACACACAACATTGTCACACACACAACTCTCTCACGCAAACACACAGCATTGTCGCACACACCTCTCACACCTCTTTTCTGTGGCAGGCTTGGCACTTGGCGACATCTGCCTTCATTTTGTGTGGTAGGCGTGGCACTTTGTAGCATCCACCTCACTTTTGTGTGGCAGGCGTGGCACTTACGGCACTGGGCTGGGTGCCGGCGGCCTTTGTCGGCGCTTCGTCGCCGCTTGGTCGCTGTGGCGCCGCGCCTCTTTAGCGTGGCAGGCTTGGCACACGGCGACATCAGCGTCTGTTTTGCCACTTGGTGACATCCGCTTCTATTTTGTGATGCAAGCGTGGCACTTACGGTACTGGGCTGGGTCTGGTGGCGGCCTTGGTCGGCGCTTGGTCGCCGCTGGTCCCGGTGTGACGCCGCGCCTCTTTTGCGTGGCAGGCGTGGCACGTGGCGACATCTGCCTTCGCTTTGTGTGGCAGGCATGGCACTTGGCGACATCTGCCTTCGTTTTTGTGTGGCAGGCGTGGCACTTGGCGATGCCAATGGGCTGGCTCTGGTGGCGCGGGCTTGTGACACCGCGCCTCTTTCGTGTGGCAGGCGTGGCACTTGGTGACATCTGCCTTCGTTTTGTGTGGCAGGCATGGCACTTGGTGACATCTGCCTTCGTTTTGTGTGGCAGGCGCGGCACTTAAGGGACTGGGCTGGCTGTGGTGCTTGTTGACATCCGTTTTGCGTGGCACTTGGTGACATCTGCTTCCGTTTTGTGTGGCAGGCGTGGCGCTTACGGCACTGGGCTGCCTCTGGTGGCGGCCTTGGCGACATCCACGTGCCTTTCATGTGGCAGGCGTGGCACTTGGCGACATCTGCCTTACTTTCGCGTGGCAGGCGTGGCACTTAAGGCGCTGGGCTGGCAGTGGTTTCACACACAGCACCTCCAAATACAACTTACACACAACTTTGTCACACACAGCACTTTCACACACAACTCTTTCACACACAACCTGGTCACACACAACTCTTTCGCACACAGCCTTGTCACACACAACTCTTTGACACACAACCTGGTCACACACAGCACTTTCACACACAAGTTCTTGAACACAATCTTTCTACCACCATGTCCTCTCTCTTTCCTGCCTTTGCCATATTATTTTCACATCTGCTTGGTTCTTCTTGGAAGGAGTTGACTTGTGGGGTTATCCGGCCGGTCCTTTAATTTCTTCCCCAAACAGCGTGTCCACACTGAGGGGTTCTTACCGTAAGAGTAAAGGCCTGTAAGGGGTCTCTTGGCAAGATCTGTTCCAGAGATCTCTGCGCAAGCTCTCTTTGAGAGCTCTCTCGGCAAGACCCCAACAGATCTCTATGCAAAGTCCCTGTGCAAGAACTCTACAAGAGGTTTTTCGGCAAGGTCTCTGCACAAGATCTCTATAAGAGCTCTCTGTACAAGATCTCTATATAAGAGGTCTCTGTGGCAAGATCTCTGCACAGAAGCTTTTACGCACAGAAGCTTTTACAAACAGAACTCTTTACACATAGAAAGTGTATCTGAAGTTGCGAAGTCGCAATTGTACACCAGTTTCTGAAGTTGTTTTTCCTTCGTTTCGTACGAAAGGGCTGCATCTGAAGTTGCGAAATCGTAATTTTACACCAGTTTCTGCCGTTCGACCCTCATTTCGTGCGAAAGGGCTGCATCTGAAGTTGCGAAATCGCAATTTTACACCAGTTTTTGACGTTCGACCTCCATTTCGTGCGAAAAGGTTGCATCTGAAGTTGCGAAGTCGCAGTTTTACACGAGTTTTGGACGTTCGGCCTCCATTTCATGCGAAATGGTTGCGTCTCAAATTGCGAAACCCGCACCGCGCCACAGCGAGAGCGATCCGATGCGCACAAAATGATGAGACGGTTGCGCAAGCACATGCTAGATTTTCACACAACATTGCGCGCACCACAAAGCATGAACATTGAAAATGTCAAAAACGACGTTTTACCATAGGTTTCAGCTTTTTGTTGAGGTCCACGAAGTCCTGCGCCTGCCACAAAAAAGGAGCCCCAATTCATCGAAGTACTGCGCCTGCCACGCGAAATCATCATCATCTCCAAAATCAAAACCGACGACGGTTTCACAAAACGCGACTTTCGACCCTTTGAAAACGTCGTCCAAGTTCACCAAATACTGCGCCTGCCACGAAAAATGACGTCTGAAAGCACCTCTCATTTCGACCCACGCATGCCAACGTTTTAGCAACGTGCAGAGTGCCCCACGCCTGCCGCACGGATGAAAAAGTGTCCGGTGTCCTGCGCCTGCCAGACAAAATGGACATAACTCAAAAACCCAGCACGCCGCGCCTTTCGAACAGGACGCCATCGCGGTGCAAACCCGTGCGAGCCTGCGCAGTCCAAACGCACATGGACATGTCGAACGCGAACTTTTTCACGAGAATTTGCAGAAAAAATGCCCAGCCCAAAACAAGCAAACTCCGCGACCCCAACTTTGCGGGAGCCTGCGCAGTCAAAACGAACATGGACATTGAACAAGAGCCACTTTATGCGAGAATTTACAGGGAAAAAATCGCGCCCCAAATGGAGCACCCTTGCCGAAAGATCTCTTAGAGAGATCTTGCAAAGAGATCTTGCCAGGACACCTCTTGTGAAGATCTTGCGCAGAGGCATTGCATTGAGATCTGTTGCAGACATATTGCCAAGAGGTCTCTTCCAGAGATCTTGCCAACAAAGCTCTTTTAGCGGGCTTGCACAGAGATCTTGTCAAGAGACCTCTTAGAGAGATCTTCTACATAGATCTTGCCGAGAAGTGCCTTGCATAGATCTTGCCAAGAAAGCTACTATAGAGAGCTTCTACAGAGATCTTACAAAGAGATGGTGCCAAGAGACAATCTCTAGAGATCCTGTACAGAGGTCCTGCCAAGACACCGCTTTTGGAGATCTTGTGCCGGGACATTGCATAGATCTCTCTTGCAAAGATCTTGCCAAGAGGTCTCTTGCACAGATCTTCCCAAGACAGCTTCTACAGAGATCTCATGCAGAGATCTTGCCAAGAGACCTCTTGCAGAGATCTTGTAAAGAGATCTTGCCAGGACACTTCTTTTGGAGATCTTGTACAGAGACGCATAGAGATCTGCTGCAGAGATCTTGCCAAGAGGTCTCTTACATAGATCTTGCAAGAGAGCTGTTTAGAGAGCTTCTACAGAGATCTCAAAAAGAGATCTTGCCAACAGACCTCTAAAGGACACCTTGTACAGAGATTTTGCCAGGACACCATCATCATCATCATCCACCTCATCCTCCGCATTATCATCCTCATCCTCATCCTCCCCAACATCATCATCGTCAACATCATCATCCTCCATCCCATCATCCTCAACATCATCCTCCAGCACCTCATCATCCTCAACATCATCATCCTCAACATTATCGTCTGCAACAGTCTTCATCTTCATCATCATTATTGTTACTGAAAGGTTGCCCAGGTTAAAGTCAAAGTCCAAGCCCCGCACCTTGATGTCGACGCAGCTGCAAGCTTTTCACCAGGCCATCGCTGCAGTTAGCAGTGGATTTACAGCACTCCCCCTTTGAAGCTGACGTTAGTCGCTTCAACCTTTACAAAATTCAGCCCAGCTCAAGCTGCTTAATTTACGTGCCATCAAGGCATGCAGTGCACAGTGAAAAGCTATCGTGGGTGACTTCACATCCTCCTCCAGCTTTCTGATCTTCGAGACCTTTGGCTTCTCAGCTTCGGTGTTCTTGGCTTTCTGCTGTTCAGCCTTTTGAGACGCTGCTGCTCCTCCTTGGGGCTTTTGAGTCAAAGCCAACTGCTCGAACTCCGCCAAAAGGTGGTATGCCAGTTGCTCCACATTGGTATCATTTGGAGTTGTGTCGACTCCCAACCCACTCCTGACTAATACTAAGGAGACACGGAATTGCAGTTCCCGCTGTTGATCTAAAAGCTTTTTGGACGTCTTCAAAAGACCCTTCAGTTGTAGGGCAGGATCTGGGGCAATAGCTCCTACCTCATTTGCTCGGGATCGCCAGCGCAACCACCTTCTCAAAGACGCAGGGGCATCAGAGATCGAAGAGATCTCTGGGGCTCTTCAAGGCTCCTCACCAAGTTCTGCTTTTCCGATACTCCTCCAGGGCTGTAGGCCACCAAGAGATACGTGATGACTCCAAAAGTCGACAGCCTTCGAGCTGCAACCAGCTCTTCACGGACTCCTTGAGGTAGAGCCTGAAGGATCATGGATGCGACTCTTCGTTCAAGTCGTTCCCACTTTGGCAAGAGGATCTCTGTCGGGGGGTCCACAGTGTGTTTGATGCGATCCAATGGTGACAGCGCCATATGGATTTTGTACCAAGTTTCTGCGGAATTCACCAGGGCTTTCCACCATACATTTGCAGAAACCGAAAGGTCAGAGATAATCGGTTCTGCAAGAAGCATCCAGTCGCCCAAGATCAGAGGACCATGTTGGGGTTCCCATGAAGCAAGCAATGGTAAGTCCGGTGATCCGCTTCTAATCGTCTCCGCGCCTCTCAGAAGTCCTGTTTCTTATCCTCGAGGTTCATGAAGTCTCTTCTGCATTTCCTTCATCGAGTCCATCATCAAGGACATAAACTCCAGAGACCTCTCGCTGAAAGAGGTGGCATCTTCCTTCCCTTCAGCTGTCGGCTTCTGGGGGTCTGCGGCCTCCTTTGATGTCGGTCTCCTCGAATCTTCAGCTCCAATCTTTGGGGGTCTCTCAGCCTCCTCAGTCTTGAAGCTTCGTGGATCCTCAGCTTTCGGTTTTGGTGTGCTTTTCGAGTCCTTAGAATGGCCTCCTTCCACTAAGGGTCTGCAGCATCCTTTCCATGGGGACCTACAGCCTCCTTCAAGTGGGGGTCTGCAGCCTGACCTGCAGCCTCCTTTCGCAGGTCTGCAGCATCCTTTCCATGGGGACCTACAGCCTCACTTTGTTGGGGGTCTGCAGCCTCCTTCTTACATTCTTCGGGAGTGGAAAACTTTTGATCGTCATCCATGCGTGAGCTTTCCAACATCTCTATCCTATTTCTCAATTTCCGATTCTCTTCCATGATTCGTTCCATGTCCCTTCTAAGGTCGACAGTTTCCGGGGGTCCAGGCTGTTGCAAATAGGGATACAAAAACGAAGATTGATCCCCTATAGTTCCAATACCATGAACTCTACGTTCCTCCTGCTCCAAAAACAAGGGTCTTGCAATTGGTGGCTGCATGATCGGTGGCATCATCAGCTGACCACCTGGGTATAGCCAAGGAGCTTGACTGTAAAGTTCCTGGAAACGTCGAATCTGGCTTTCATCAAAAAGAGGTGGAACCGAAGAAACCATGGATTGTGCAGGAGGGGTGGCACCAGTCGATCCAACTTGATGCACTTGTTCTGAACCATCTCCTGCTGATCGAGGACCATTTGGGACACCCTGCAAATTCTCTTCCGTCTTTCCTGCAGAGCCTTCAGGTGTCTTGACATTTGTGATCTCAGCTGAAGCCGGCACAACTGCTTGGCTCGATGCTGAAACACCTGACAAGTTCTGCAGTGCCTCAGTGCGCTCAGTTGGTGATGCCTTAGTTTTCCTTGGTGTGGCAGGGTTTGACTTCGCCTGTCCAGATGACATCGCAGCTGAATCCTGGGGCTTCTGTTCTGCTCCAGGTGGAAAGAAAGACTTCGGGGCGCCTGCTAGTCTATCCTCACTTCCCAGACCTTGATCCTTTGGATTTCCGGGGGATTCAAAGACCTCTTCGCCTCAGATCTATTCTCTCTATCTTCCAACTGCGGCTCTGTTCCAGTGGCCAACTCGGCCTCCATACGCTGTTGAGCTCGAAGCATTTCGTCTTCACCTTGGGCTGGCTCCTGCGGTGTACAGTAGCTCTCCTTCTCGGGAACATCATGTAGTAGAGCTGCTTCAGGGCGTTGGGCTCATAACCTACTGAAAGGTTGCCCAGGTTAAAGTCAAAGTCCAAGCCCCGCACCTTGATGTCGACGCAGCTGCAAGCTTTTCACCAGGCCATCGCTGCAGTTAGCAGATGTGGGATGGAATGCATGCTATGTATTGGATTTACAGCAATTATCATCATCATCCTCATCCTCATCCTCAACGTTGTCATTCATTGTTGCATTGTCATACATTATCATACATTATCCTCACACCGCCACACTGTTTGGGGTCTCTTGCGGGGATAGTTAGTTTGGGCAATGTTTGTTGGATTTCTGGCTGTGCCTGCTTTCCATAATATTTGCAGCCTGTTGGAGCTGGAACCTGCCATTTTGCATGCCCTGCGCAGCATTTTGGAGCTGGAACATTCCTATTGGTGTTGCTGTTACTGTTGCTGTCGTGGTTGCTGTTGCTGTTGCTGGTGTTGCTGGTGGTGCTGGTGTTGCTGGTGGTGCTGGTGTTGCTGGTGTTGCTGGTGGTGGCGCTGTTGGTGCTGGTGGTGCTGGTGGTGCTGGTGGTGCTGGTAGTGCTGGTAGTGCTGGTGGTGGTGTAGCTGGAGGAACGCACCAACAACTGCTTCTGTTGTGGTCTCTGTTTGGGTCTAGGCCGTGTTTGTGATTGCCTTACACTTGTGGTTTTGGTTGCGGTGAACACCAACAAAGCCATGAAGTCAAGTAGCCCGTAAAGCTTGGCAAAGCCAAGAAGGATGTCAAAACCATCAAGGTCAAAAAAACAAAGAAACAAAAAACAGAACCTGCGTGGTATTTCTGATATGTTCAGCATTCTGCAACGTCAACCTGCATTGTGGAGATAGAAATTCTCATTTGGCATGGCATCTGCGACATTTGGAAGATAAATCCTTCATGTTGCATGGTATTTGCAGCAGTTTGGACATGATATTTGCGGCATTTTTGAATTTTACCCTTCCATTTTGCATGACAAGCTTCCATTTTGGATGATATTTGAAGCATCGTGAAACCTTTGCTTGTTAAACGGTTCATCTACATCCCATCTTCTTTACACCAAAGCAAAGAAACCAGCCAAAAAGGTCAAAAATGAAAGCACCAAGCAGCAGAATAGAAACAGCTGGAGGGGGGCATTGGGTTAAGGGCTCAGTGACTCCCCAAAAAAATATAGAGACAAGTTCGTTCAAGTTTTTGTTCTCCTTTGCCGTTGTAGTTGTTCCTGTTGCTCTTGTCCTTGCTGCTTTTGTGGCTTGTGTTGTTCTTGTTGTTTCTGCAGTTTTTGCTGTTCTTGTTGTTTGTACTGTTGGTGCTGTTCTTGATGTATTTGTAGTTGCACTTGTAATCAAGCAGAAGAACAAGGAAGCAACTAGAAAAGCAAACAGTAGTGAAAGCAGAAAACAACAAAAACAAGGCAAAAAAAAAAGACTAAAAACAGGGAAGCAAAAAAACAAACCAGGCGAGAAGCAGAGAAGCAAAAAAACAGAGAAGCAAAAAAACGAGAAGCAAAATAGAACAGAAAAGCAGAGAAGCAGAAAAGCAAGAAAAATCAAAAAAAAAAAGAGAAACAAAAAAGCAGAGAAGAAGAAAAGCAGAGAAGCAGAAACGCATCACAATAGAGAAGGAGGAATCAAAAATTCCTAAACTCAAAACAACCAAATAAATCGTTCCCCTTATTCAAACAAGAGGCTGGGAGTATGACTCTTCAGGTTGGGGGGATGGAAGTTAAGGTATAATTTGGCACAATAGCTTTACATAGCTTTACTGCATCGACTGCATCTGCTATTTTCAAGCAAGGTTTGAAGCAAAGTAGCACAGCGACCAACTTGGAGATTGTGGGCAACCCTCAGATCAGAGCCATCCTACCCTGGGCAACCTTAGCTCACGAAGCATGCGCAGCGATCCTCAGCGACCCTCGGCGACCCTCACTTCAAACAATCGAACGTAATGTGCGTCAAACTCCGACCAACTTCTGTCCAACTTCTGTCACAAATCTGTTCAAATCTGTTCTCAACGAGATGCGTGAGCGATCCTAGGGAAGCAAGCATGTGTGGATGACCCTGACGTAGACCCCGTGACCAAGCCACCAGAAATCAAAAAACCCAAAAACTAGAAAAACTACAACCACAAAAGCGTGCTTCATTCCTGGCATGGAAAAAACAAACACAACAAACCAAATCCCACACAAAATATCCCCCATTTCTGTTCTTTTCAATGACTGCATCTCCAGATTTGCACTGTCTACTATAGTCTCTGTTCTGTCTAGACTGGATCAGAATCTTTTGGCGGTCCTTTTCAAAACAAGTGCCACAGTGACTCGCATGGTGTTTTCAAAACACTCACGTCACTCACACCGTTTTTTCGATGTTTTTCGCCAAAAATCTCCCGTGTTTTCTGCATCCTGCACCTCGGGATGCCAAGCCACGCTTGAGCAGCGTAAGCGACTTGCAGGGTCCTGCGACAAAGTTGGGCATCATGTGGAGAGTAAGTGGAAATAAGATGAAATAAATGGAAAGGGACAGCAACCGAGCAAATTAAGAGATAAACCCTCAATCCACACTTAGTTGCGCTCCAGATTTGATTCAAAGCGTCCCTTCTGTCGTTTGTTTGTTCTATCTCCTTGGACGTTTCCAAGAATTGTGGGCCGCTGCACTGAAATCTGCAGAATCCCACCCTCAGTCTGCTCAGTGAGCCTGGAAACTAATTACTTCCTTCTTCTGCTTCAGATCCCAAACCTGAGCATCGGAGACCAAACAAGAAATGACAAGAAATGACAAGAAATGACAAGAAATGGCAAGACTCATCTCAATGATTACAACGAACAGCGTTTGACAGAGGTCAAGTTCAATGAACAAGAATGAAACAAGAATCAAACATGAATCAAACATGAAACCTGCTGAAGGACTGTGAGTGTAAGAAGCGTAAGAAATGTAAGGAGTCAAAGAAGCGGAAGTGAAAGCGCTGAAAAACGGATGGTTTTTATACGTATATTGGAAATATTTAGAAATCTACTTGAGCTGGTAGGCTGGCACCTTCAGCGCCAGCCTGAATCCCTAGCGATTCCCCAAGGTCAGAATTCCAAAAAACAAAAATTTCATGATTTTTTTTAAAAAATAGACTATAAACAAGATCTAAAAAATATCAGAATTTTCCAAATTATTTTAAAATGTTGAAATTTAAGATTAAATCGAATTCAATCGAATTAATGTTATTTTAAAATATGTTTATCGAAATAAGAAATTTTCCAGAAATAATAAATATTTAATTTTTGAAAAAAATCGCCAGAAAGAAACTGCGGGTCGCGGCACCTGACCTGCACCGGTCTCTGTGCGATGCAAAGACCACCGGTCTCTCCTATTTTTTTCAAAAAATAAATAAATAAATAAATATATATATATATATATATAAGTTTAAATTATAAGTTTATGGTCCTTTTGACGCCCCCTTGGGGCATTGCTGGGTACTTAGGGGCCAGCCTAAGTACCCAGAAATGCCCCAAGGGGGCGTCAGAAAGAGAATAAACTTGTAAAGAAAACTTGGAAGTCAGGAAGGATATCCTGCAACTCCGCACAGGAATCTGTATACATCCTGATCCATTCTTCCGCAGCAACGCAGGGCCAGTCACATGACCGAAACGATCAAGGCGGTACTTAAGACCTGCCAAGGAGGCATGGACCAGCGCTCTGCAAAGGTGAGATGGGTATTCTTTGGCTGCTGCGGTTCGAAAAGAGCCATCACTCCTACGCCCCTCAGAGGTACAAGAGGTCGAACAGCAATCGGGTTCGTCTCCGAAGCTAGAGCTTTCGCCACCACCTGCTGCGGGCCCACAATGATCGCACGGAGCGTGGTGGGTTTGACGCCCGCGCTGCCATAGCGCCACTGCTCCACATGATGTTCCAAGCATCAAGTAGGTGAAGGATCCACTCACGATGAACACCAGAACGCCACCGAAGCACGGGCTTGATCTGGATGCTGACTGGGGTGCTCCATGATCGATCTGCCTCCAGCCAGAACCAATTCGGTTTCTGCGATCACCGAATGCAGGAGCAGGCGGGTTCCTATCAGGGTTTGGTAAAATTCACGGCCTGATCTGCGCGCAAGCAACCACGGATGTTGAGCTGATCGCAAGGGGCGAGGATGACGCTCGCCCGGCAGCTCGATGTGCCGAGCCGCGCTAAATGTTTCACAGGGAGGCCCTGTGAGTCCTGAGGCGAAGAACTTCTTGCGGATGATGCGCAGCAACGTGGTAAACACAATTCCCCGATCCAGGTTACCTCGCTCACGGTGCACGGCCGTGTCCACTGAGAGAATGCGAACACGTACTCCTGGAATGAACCCTTGAAAGCACTCGACCCAAAAATGACAATCCCCACGTCGACGTCTGCCGCTGAACATGTGCAAAATCCATACCGTAGGCTGACCCTGCTCCATCACCATCGGCACCGAAAGCAGTCCGGGACAGTCAATATATGGGTTGGATAAGCATCTGGAATTTGACCCGCTGGTGTTGCACACAATCAAAAAACTTGCTCATGATCAAAGCCAGAGGGACGCTGCAGAGGAGCATCATCACGTCGTGCGGGAACATATGCACGATCCATGCGCTGCTGCCAGGCAAGAAGGCGACCCAAAGGCATACCACACACCATGTCGCCCACATCGCGCTTCAATCGCTGGAAAACAGGTACTGCAAGATGCTGAAAGCGCCGATAGACCAGGGAATCCTGACACCACAAGTAGAGCGCCCATAATCGACCATCATCATCATCATCATCAGCAAACGAAGCCAACTGATAGGTGATGTCATCTGTTTGAAGACAGCCAGTGGGCTGCCACGCCCGCACAACTGCATCTGCAAAACGCTGCGTCTCATCCCTGGTGACATCTGGCAAAAAATTAGGCAAATTCTCACATGTCCAGGCTGTGCGCAATGCATGGTCTGCATCAGCACGGCTGCCAAGAAGCTGGTCCGCAGGAGAAGAACATGGCATCTGTGTCGGAACGGCCGGCAGCCGAGCATGGCCTCGTAAATCATCAGGCGTAGTAACCGCACATGAGAAGTCCAAAGGTGCATAGCGCCATGTAAGCTGGGCATAGCATCCACACGGAGATCGACGGGAAAGTCGCAAATGTTGCTGCATACGAGCAGCAGCCCAGAAGCACTGATGGCAGGCCAAGCAAATGTCTGAGAAAACAAATCTGCGTTTATCAGAGATCACCTGATGGGCGTTTGCTGCGTATCAAAGAAGCGCTCGCACCAATCACAATGCAGAAAGGCGTCAAGGTCTGGCGTGGCTGGCTGAGGGGAGCCAGCGAAAATGACCCCCGCTGTCATCAATGTAGACTGAAGCTGCTTATGCAAACTCAGGGCATCACCAAGAACATGGGCTTGAAACACGTCCTTCTTGTACAGGCGTCTGATTTTGCGAGGAACTTCATGACGATGTAGAGTAAACCACTGGACAATGGCATGAATTGGTCCATCAACCAAATCTGGTGCGCAAAAGACTGGATCCATGGTGGCAACCCAGCGTAACGCTTGCCGCAAAGCTTCAAACCAGCTGCCAGACAAAGGGGCTGTCGCAGTCACATAATCAACAAGCAAACCAGGACCATCCTGAAAGCAGTGAAATGCATAGAGGAGTCGAGCTTTGGCAAGTCTCAGCGCAAGAGAAGGAAGTTTCCATTTACACTGTAGCTCAAAGTCAGTGAGTTGATCCGCTGTCCAAAAACCATCGTTGACAATCGATCGCTGCCAAGTCATGATACAGGAGCGCAGACTCTGGAAACATCGCTTGGAAATCATCCCCCAGTTGCCCGCGCCATGAAGAAGAATAGGTACGATGAGAGCTTCAGAAAGCTTGAGTCTGGTTGCAACACCCACATGACGGTTGCGCAGAACACTTTTGCCAACCTGTCGATAGGCCTTGAGAGCTCGCTGTCTGCGATGAACAAGTTCACATTGAAGGGTGCGATCACCTGCAAAAATCGTGCCCAGGTGCTCGTACTCAGCAACACACCGCAAGGTTTGGCCAACCGTAGGCAGCAAGATGTGGCCCATGCGATTGACAAACAAAGAAGTCCGATGCTGCGGTGCATCACCAGCTCGAAAGGTCACTACTGCCTCGGTTTTGCGGCGCCCAAAGTTGATAACAAGGCCATGCCTGCGAAAAACTTCTACAGTCAATTCCGCAATCTGAGTCAATGTTGGTTCAAGCAGGGCGCACTCACAAGTCACAACCGGGACTGCAACGTCATCAACCCAGGTAACTGGAGGGGCTGGCAGTTCCAACTGCAGCAAGCCATCTCGCAAGCCCGAGACTTGTTGCAAAGCCACATGCAAATCCTGAAGCACTTGAACCATCATACCATTGAAGGCAACATCAGCTAATGGGCTCCCTGGTCTGCTACCCCGTGACGTGCAGTAGGCCGAATCAGTGCCAGCCAGCCGAAACCAAGTAAATTGGCGCGCACCTTGTAGAAGTTTGCGATCACAGGGAGAAACACCGGCAAGAAAAGCAGCCGAGGTACGCGCAAACTCTGCCATCAACTGATCAGGATCACAATCAACTTCGCGTAAAAGATGGCACAAGTGAGCAGGAAGCTGTTGGACACCACCAAAAAGCAACTGTCTGACCATACTATGGAAAGCACTTTTCACATCCACAAAAAGCACTGCAGCAGGCAAGTGAAGTGCTCGAGTACGATCATGGAATGCCCTCAAATATTGTGTAGCAAAAAGAGTCGAGCATTTCGGAAAACCGCCCAACTGAAGCGGGTGTCGCCAGCTCTGCAAGGTTGGAAGGAAGCGCTGACGAAGAAGCGACTGCGCCACTTTACCAAGAACGTCGATGAGCATGATTCCTCGCATGTTCTCAACCTTGTTGCTGACAATCTTCTTGCTAATAGTGAAGTAATCCGCCCTTGAATTGAAAAGGTTCAGCGCCCGTGAGCCACATCTTCAAAACCAACTGGCTGAGAGGATCCGAAAAGGAGGGTCCCTGTCGTCTGACCTCCTCAGGCGGTATGGTGTCAATGCCAGGTGCTTTTCCAACCGTGAGTTGCTGCATCCGATTTTCAACGTCAATTCGGGATGGGATCTGATGGAGATGCACAACCAAAGGTACATCTTCAGCACATGAGGCTTGAGAACGATGACATTCCAGCAACAACTGCTCATAGTCGGCCTCCATTCCACCTTCCAAAGCGCAGTAATGCTCAGCCTGTTGGGAAACTGTGGGTCCCACACATTGAAGGTTGTGTTTGCGCCTATTATTGCGCCATTTGGGCAAGAGCGGTTTGATGGCATCCCATAGGCGGTGAAAGCCCAAGCCTGCAACTCGTCCTGTATCCTCCGCCAAGTCCTCAAAGAAAACACGATCATCACGACGCACTGCGAGACAAACCTGCAGGGAAATGGCACGATAGCGTTCTTCTGCATGGACTGTGTCAAGATGCATCTGGCGAACAAAAGCAGGATCAGTTTCATGAGCAACAGGATCCAGGCGCAAGGCATCAAAAATGCGCCGAAGGCAATACTGACGCCAAGAGGTTCGCAGACGACACAAGGAACGACGACAAACTTTATTCCGCAGAATCAATTCAAGGGTTTCATCTGTGAGGTGCTTCTTTCGAAGATGTTGCCGCGGACACTTGGAAGCATGGGACAAAAATATGCGATTGAAGGAGGGCTGCATGCGTATGAACGTCATGGTGCCAACGAGGAGCTTCAAGAGCAATAGCAGAATCACACTCTTTGGGACATTTACGATCTGAAGCAAGAGCAAAAACAACATCAGCACATACACATTCGTGATCAGGCCGCGCCAAGGACAGGTCAATAGCATCTGAGACCCAGGTGCGGACTTGGCGCATACCAATGTTGGTAGACAGACCTACATAGTCCAACCGAGCAACTCCTTGATGAGCATGAGACCATGTTGCATGAGTGCCCGTATGAGATGCTTCAAAGGTCTGGGGCAGCCACAAGTTGTGCAAATGAAGCCAGTCGTGAAAATGAGCACCCTTGTTGTTCTCGATCAAGGAAGACTGTTCAGAACCAACACGACTGTTCGCATCACAAAGCAGCACCCAGGTCCAAGTGGAGAAACATGAAGGGATGACTTGGGAGGTGTCGCGCCACCACTGTCGAAGTTCACCATCATCATCAACACAAGGCGCATGCAAGATGACAAAAAGCAATTTCAATGCTGGGTGGCATAACTTCACAATGAGCCTGCGAACATCACCATGGATGATGCGAAAATGATCCGGCATCAAAAGGAGTTCACCTTCTTGCAAGGGCAACTCGCGCTGAATCCACAATTGAACACCTCCAAATCCACGAGCTGTGGCACCAGCAGAGAAAGTGTGCCAATGATCAAACGCTGCATATCCCTGTCGACGACATCTGGTTTCTTGCAGAGCGATACAGTGAAGGCCATGAGAGGAAAATTGCTGCGCCAAGTGCTCAGCTCGAGCACCCATAAAGGAAGAAGCATGATCTTGAACTGGGTATAAGGTCAGAACATTCGCCGTGCCAAGTCTCAATGTGATAGTCGAAGCGGAGCCACAATATGAAAGTCGGCGAGTCTGCCGCTGAACAAAGGGCTGAAGTGGAGCATCTGGATTCGCAGCAAAGGGTGCCGCCGTGTTGAAACGCCACATCAGTTGAGTCAACAAGGGTGCTTCTGGATGTCCTTGCAAAGAGCGTTCAAAGAGCCAAAGCCATTGCATCGTGACCAAGTCATTGCCATCAAATGTGCAGCACTGAAAAAGCGGACCAAGATCATGTGTGACATGTGGGACCTTGACTGCTCTGGAGGCGACTGCATCAGCTAGATCGTTCCAAGGACGGTCTGAGTGACCAGGAACATGCGTCCAGGAAACAGGTTCCTGTACCTGCTGCTCAATCCACAGTACAAAGGAGCGCACCAAATTTGCGAGATCCAGGTTCAGGATTGACGAAGACAGACTTGTGCTACATTGCCAGCATATTGGCTATCATAGTGGAAACTGAAAGATCTGTTGGCATAATCCCATTGGCAGATCAGGGCTTGCGCCCATTGCATGGCAAGCAGAATGCCTGTAGCCTCAGCACGAGGGGCAGATGCATCTCCCAAGCAGGTCGCCGTTTGATAGCCTCCAAATCTCTGACCAGCTTCCGTGGAAACAATGAGCACAACCCCTGCAGCGGCTTTGTGCTGGGATGGGATGCAAGGTCCATCGGTGTAGAAGTCAAAGGCTAAAGGGGACTCGTGTCTCCAGCAAGGAATGGACCGCAAGTAGCTCCACGAACTTGATGGGCACCAGTCTTCAGAAATCTCAAAATCGGTGGCACAAGAACAAGCAGACAAAAGCTGGCGACGCAGGAAGTCAAGACGCTGGCAATCAATGTACGTCCATACGGGCTCTGGAATTGCATTCGCGAGCACAATGGGTTGAGCATCTGAACTGTGCGAACTTGAGCAGGATCTGTCATGCAGATGCATACAATCATCCTCGTGCACTTGTCGCAGGGGATGAAGCTGAAGCAGACTGCTGGAATCTTCCATTGTGGGCGCTGCAGTGGGTGATCCTGTTTGGCGATCAATCTCAATTATAATGTTGTCTCCATCACCAATTCGTGGAGAGCCATGGGCAGGAAACACATTTCTCTCACGCCGAACATGAATAGGAAACTGTCGCAAATGCGTTGGAACAGGAAAATGTTCAATGGCTGATGTCTTGGAAAGCCGCTCAAAGGCATACCAGGCCAAGTGCTGAACTGAGTCATGGTCATCGTAGCGAACAACGCCAGAGAGAATGATCGCCGCAAACTCAGGCTGAGGCTCTTGCAAAACAATGATATGACCAAGAAAGGATTGTCCCAAGGCATTTTGAGGAGGCGGATCGACCCAATGCAGGTGGAGCTGGTAGCGAGAATCATACCGATCGCGCCAGGCCTCTGTGATGGTGCGCTGCCAAGCATCAGGATCAGATCGGAGACGAACAACACGTGGATGATGACATCGACGCTCAAAGGTACCATGCAAATACCAGCTTTTCACGTAAGCCACTGGCCCTTCATCCTCGCGTTCGATGGCCCCCAGGTCGTCGAAGGATCGTTGTAGAGCTTGGAACCATTCAGGTGCCAGAATGACATTAAGATTTTTTCTTCCTAACCGGGGTTGGGAAACACAACCGGGATTGCAGAAAACATATGGTCTTATGCACTGCTCAAGGTCATTCAGTCAGGCTGAACCTGCTCAAGGCCAATCATAGATTACCTTTCAATCAAGGACTATAAAGGTTGCCACTCTGCAACTTAGTAGGCCAAATGTAGGCTAATATCATGGATTACATGTCAGCTCAATCCTTGATGTGGCCCGGGAGAGAAGCCGCCATGAGATTGACAGCAGATGGACCTTTAAAAGAGATTGGAAAGACGCCACCTCTGCTCGGGAAATAGCGTGGGATGAGTTCCTCAGCCTTAACTTTGTTCGTCGAACTTCTCTTGGACACGAAATAAATTCATCGTGGACACAAATGTTTTCGTCGAACTTCTCTTTTTTCCATGAACCCAATGGTGGGCACAAGAGCCCTGAATACTCTAGCAAGATAAAATGACAAGCTGAGAAACTCATGGAATGGGCAGGCAGGCGTGTTATCCCAAGAAAAGTTTTCTTACCAAGATGCACCCCTGCCTTAGCATCACACGTCGAACTCCAACAGCTCATGGGTGGGCGGGAATGATTATGGTTCCAGACATGACCAAGCCTTTGGCTTCCAAACGCGCTTGGCCCCACTTTGCCAACAGTAAGCTTCAGCCCCAGACTCCCAACTTCCCTGCCCCCATCTGTAGCTCAGACTCTAAGCCTCCCATTGGTGACTTCCCGGGAAGCAAGATAAAATGACAAGCTGAGAAACTCATGGAATGGGCGGGCGGGCGTGTTATCCCAAGAAAAGTTTTCTTACCAAGATGCACCCCTGCCTTAGCATCACACGTCGAACTGCCAACAGCTCATGGGTGGGCGGGAATGATTCTGGTTCCAGACATGACCAAGCCTTTGGCTTCCAAACGCGCTTGGCCAAGCCTGCCACGCAGAAATTCCCCCCCCGCCACCCCCCCAAAACATTCATCACTGTCCTCATCATCATCATCACCATCATCATCATCATCATCATCATCATCTTTGATAACTACATTTTGTAATCCCTCACCTCCCCCACTCAACCGAAAACGAAAAATGCATCTGTCGTCATCATCACCGGATACTCTCATTCCATCTTACTTAGTAGGGCGAGTATCCGGCCATTATTATTATTATTATTATTATTATTTTATTTTTTTTATTACTATTATTGGTATTATTATTATTATTATTATTATTGTGACATGTAGTACATGACATGTGAATGTGTGCGTGTGTTGGAGGATACATACTTATAATAAACACTAGTACGTGATGCAGTGCGTAAAAACTAACTAGTCGTGCGTGTGTGTGTGTGTGCGTTGCTTGCAAACTGTTTGACGCTTAAAAGCAATCAGCTTGGCATCCTGTATTTTGCCACCTTGAAAGTTTGAGTTTGTCCATCAAAACCTGCCAACTACTTGTGAGTTGGTACTGGAGGAATAACAGTGGCCACCGCATCTTCCTGCGATTTTTCGAGGAAGCTCTTCAAAGAGCCAAGTTCGNAAACCTGCCAACTACTTGTGAGTTGGTACTGGAGGAATAACAGTGGCCACCGCATCTTCCTGCGATTTTTCGAGGAAGCTCTTCAAAGAGCCAAGTTCGAAGCGAACGTTTGTCGCAATCACAGTCTTCCGAAATCATAGCCAAAATTTGTCGATCTTTTCCTGCAGCAATGTTGTTCAACCCNAAAGAGCCAAGTTCGAAGCGAACGTTTGTCGCAATCACAGTCTTCCGAAATCATAGCCAAAATTTGTCGATCTTTTCCTGCAGCAATGTTGTTCAACCCGTTAGTTAAATTTTCAATGCGTTCTAAAAAGTGTTGTCACAATTGAGCGCAAACAGCTGTCAACCGCATCTGACTCGCAGAATCTGTGTCCTGGGATGAAGCCATCATGGATTTATATGCCATATCGCAGCTGAGACAAATGCATTCGCAGTCGACAGTCTGCAACAGACTACTAACTTGATTAAGGCATAGTACTGAGGTAATTTCTCAAAGCCAGTCGTGTCGCTTGACATGAGGGTCACAAAATGAAATTATACAATCCACTGCATGAGCCACGCAGTGATGGATGAACACCATCACAGCTGCACACAAGAATGAAGTCCGCTCAATGCGAAGTACAAACCAAAAACTGACTTTTTGAAGCGCCCGGCCATGATGGTTCAACCAACATTCGGTCCACTAACAGCTTGCTGTTTGCTGCAACTGGCTGACTTTGCTCTAAGGCTGCTCTAAGGCATCGCGAAACATCCTAACTCTCACTCAACATCCGCATCATCTTCTGCAACTGCTGACTCCTCTCCTTCCTCATCATCATCATCGCCGCCGGCTGGCTCAGCAGCTGGACCGGAACTTGCTCCAGGATTGCCCGCGGGCTGGGCTTCACTCTGCGCAGCAGCCATCAAGGCGTCCTAATGTCGTGCAAATCGATCGCGTCAATGATAAAAATGAAATGATTCTGACCAACAACTGGTACTTAAACCAAAGTATCTAGTATCAAACTCTTACCGGCAGCGGAACATTTTCACATAATATTAAGCCCACCACCCGAAGGTCGAGTGCATCTTCTTTCGACATGCCATCTTCAATAGATTGGCGGAGAATCTCCTGCTGGGGTTTCGTGGAGGCAAAAAAAAGCCCACGCATTGACATGTCCACACATTGCAAGTGAACCAAGCATGAAAATAATGCAAGGAAGCCAATGGTTGAAAGGAAGGCATTTGATATCGACTGGGTATCGAACGGCAATCTCATTATGCTTCTCGTCGGAAAATATGCGTCCAGGATTTCTGACCTTAGAGCAGTACAGGTGGCAGAGCTGATGGAATGTCAATGTCCTCACGCACAGCTGGTGGATATGGATGGAAACAAATCAAAGCTGCTGACAATTTTCAATTTAAGATTGGACAATCATTGGATCTAAGTTCAATTCTAAGGTTCCTACCGTTAGAATCTCATGTTTGTTCAACTTGATTCCGTACTTTTTGTCTTGGTAATACAAGTACTTGTAAGCTCTAACCTTCTTCGAAGCATCAGCCTTCGAATCTGGAGCATCACCGTCATCGGCTGGGGGGCTTCCGGATGTCTTGGCTTTCTTTTGTTGACCGGCCTTGGCCTTGGCTTTGGCCTTGGCTTTGCCGGCTGGGCGTTTCATCGCTGCTTTAGACTCAGTGGCATCTGGTTCAGGGGCGGCAGCAGAAGACAAAGGTTTGTCATCTGAATCCTCTTCTTCAACCTTGGAAGCAGGTCGCTTCAAACCTGATGCGCCTGCAGCACCGGACTTCTTTGCCGCAGCTGACTTCTTTGCCGCAGATTTCTTGCTAGCGGCCTTGCTGGTTCTGGCGCCGCCGCAGCACTGGCAGAATTTGATGCCTTGGGAGCATCATCATCTGAAAGTTCCTGGACGTCTTCAAACATCTTTGCAGGGCGGACCAAAATGCTGCAGTGAAAACATCGCAGAATCCCTCAATGCAAAGACCAAGAGTGAGGGGTGGACCTGAACGCAAACTTAGTAGGTGAAACCTAAAGGAGGCACGCTGAGACTGAATTTATAGAAGAGGAAAGTGAGAATCAAAGCCAATTAGTCGCCAAGCAAATTGGACTTGTTTCCTCTGTGGATTTCAAGGGAATCAGCCGGCTGTCTAATGACTCGATACCTCTTTGGCTTGTCAGCTGTCCATTTTCAACATGACTTTCTCAACCTCAACGTTCTTACAATGAAGATCATAACTACTCCTTTGTCACTTGATACTATGCACGACAGTGACTCGCTTAGTGGTCAAAATCAGTCAGCTTCAATAAGCTTGACAGCTAGCCGCTCTAAATCCGTCAGCTTCAATCAAGCTTGACAGCGCTTTCCGGTAAAATCTGCACGGAGCATGTCAGCCAAAATTTTGGCTTCAGGGCACGGACCAAGCTATTCTCCACTGCAACCTGACACAAGCAAGAGTGCAAGTTTGCTAGCTGCTAGATGGCGAATTAAATTCACAGTTGTCATCCAGTATTATGTGGATTCAATATTATTCTTCACCTAAAAACTCAAAACAACAAATAACCAAAATCAAAGCGTTGCCTCCCAAGCCAGTTGGGCATGGGAAGTGAACTTGGCGGACAACATGGACAGCTTGCCAATGAGCGATGCCCCAAACATACTGGATCGTAGCTGCAGTTGGTCACAAGATTGAGGAAGGGATTTTGGTTCGAAGCAGTGAGCTTTGCCATTGATGGCAACAGAGTAACGAAACGGACGAACTGCTCCCGTGTCGTCCTGAANCACAAGATTGAGGAAGGGATTTTGGTTCGAAGCAGTGAGCTTTGCCATTGATGGCAACAGAGTAACGAAACGGACGAACTGCTCCCGTGTCGTCCTGAAATTTCCAGATACATACACAATGTGAAACACAGCAATTCAATGTTTTGTCAGAAACCTGAACGTCCTTCATCTGCTTGATGTCAAATAACAATTTAATGCGTTTGCCAAAAATGTCTTTTCATCTGCTTGATGTCAAAAAACAATTCAATGTGTTTGTCAGAAATCTGCTTGATGTCCAAAACAATCCAATGTGTTTGTCAGAAAATCAGTCGGCTTGATGTCAAACAAACAATNAAAAAACAATTCAATGTGTTTGTCAGAAATCTGCTTGATGTCCAAAACAATCCAATGTGTTTGTCAGAAAATCAGTCGGCTTGATGTCAAACAAACAATATGCGTTTGTGTAAATGTCCTTCATTTGCTTGATGTCGTGGTCAACCATGCTAAGCTCCGTCAGCCCTGACTTGCTGGCCATGTCGCACGCCAACTGCGACAAACATGTCAAGGTTTTCACCTGGGCTTGTACCAANGTGGTCAACCATGCTAAGCTCCGTCAGCCCTGACTTGCTGGCCATGTCGCACGCCAACTGCGACAAACATGTCAAGGTTTTCACCTGGGCTTGTACCAAGACAATCGTAGTAGTATCCCGGCTGATGATCCACGGAATCGCATTGTCCTTCTCTCCCTGCGCAACGCCTGGCAAAAAAAGAAACAGTTTCAGTTAGCTCTGGACGTGACAATTTTTCACGCTTGATAATTGATGAGCTTGGCAAATGAAATCTCAGTCCAGCCTGCAGCCTTCAGAACGAAAGACCCAGTGTTCAGCCCGAAGAGCTCCATTGCTTTCAAGTCCTTGGCCTGCGCGGATTGGTTCACAATCCACAAGTCATCGGCGTTGGAGGCAACCTACATTTCTAGCAGTGTTGGTCCGTCGAAACGAAACCGTTTGGGCCTGAGGATTGGATGCAAGACGCTATGATCTTGAGGTAAAAAACCATTACTGTATTGTTGTGAATCTTTGGGCAAACTTCGATTAATGTTCACATCTGGTGTGTAGTGTGACCAAACAGCTGTCTGTCTAATTCATGGCAGTTGACACAACCTCTGCATCAAAGGTGGCGATGGGAACTTGATTTGGTTCCCAAACACTTTTGAAATTCGTTGGATGCTGTTCTTCATCAAAAGTGGGTCTGCAAAGGGTTCGCTTCGGCTGCGGCGATTGCCCGGAAGCTACAGATGGAGCTGATGGAGCTGACTGAGCTCCAGNCACAAGATTGAGGAAGGGATTTTGGTTCGAAGCAGTGAGCTTTGCCATTGATGGCAACAGAGTAACGAAACGGACGAACTGCTCCCGTGTCGTCCTGAATTTCCAGATACATAATACACAATGTGAAACACAGCAATTCAATGTTTTGTCAGAAACCTGAACGTCCTTCATCTGCTTGATGTCAAATAACAATTCAATGCGTTGCCAAAAATGTCTCTTCATCTGCTTGATGTTAAAAAACAATTCAATGTGTTTGTCAGAAATCTGCTTGATGTCCAAAACAATCCAATGTGTTTGTCAGAAAATCAGTCGGCTTGATGTCAAACAAACAATNGTGGTCAACCATGCTAAGCTCCGTCAGCCCTGACTTGCTGGCCATGTCGCACGCCAACTGCGACAAACATGTCAAGGTTTTCACCTGGGCTTGTACCAAAACAATCGTAGTAGTATCCCGGCTGATGATCCACGGAATCGCATTGTCCTTCTCTCCCTGCGCAACGCCTGGCAAAAAAAGAAACAATTTCAGTTAGTTCTGGACGTGACAATTTCACGCTTGATAATTGATGAGCTTGGCAAATGAAATCAGTCCAGCCTGCAGCCTTCAGAACGAAAGACCCAGTGTTCAGCCCGAAGAGCTCCATTGCTTTCAAGTCTTTGGCCTGCGCGGATTGGTTCACAATCCACAAGTCATCGGCGTTGGAGGCAACGATGTAAAGATCGTCACAACCAGGCAGCTTTGCTTTGGCAATGGGCCTGAGGATTGGATGCAAGACGCTATGATCTTGAGGTAAAAAACCATTATACTGTATTGTTGTGAATCTTTGGGCAAACTTCGATTAATTTTCACATCTGGTGTGTAGTGTGACCAAACAGCTGTCTGTCTAATTCATGGCAGTTGACACAACCTCTGCATCAAAGGCGGCGATGGGAACTTGATTTGGTTCCCAAACACTTTTGAAATTCGTTGGACGCTGCTCTTCATCAAAAGTGGGTCTGCAAAGGGTTCGCTTCGGCTGCGGCGATTGCCCGGAAGCTACAGATGGAGCTGATGGAGCTGACTGAGCTCCAGGAGTGAGTGGATGGCTGGCATTCCACTGCTCGATCAACGCCTTCAATTCTGTAGCCTTCACAGGAGGGATCCTGTCCACCACAGTGCAAGGCAGCCTCCAGTTTGAAGCGCATCAGCGAGGCTATCAGTGAATTTCTTGGTTCCTAGCGACAGGTACCTATGTTTTTCATTATATCTATTTTGCTGATTTTCACATGCAATACTGCACTATAAATGATGATGTTTTGCTATTATCGTGGCTCCTTAATGATGCAGCTCAGAGGTGTCTCCCCAGGACCCGGATGTCAGTTTCCTTTGTTCAACCAAGTCGCTCCAACTTGTCATCTTTGATAAGCAGAGTCTGCATTACAGGTTGAGGCTCTGAGTAGTCAACCTTTGCTCGAGACTTCGGGCCTGCCTGACTGCTGCCGTCCCACCATTCCTAAGCGAAGCTGTTCAAGCAGCTTGCTGATGGAAAGGCACTGAAGAACACGGAAAACACTACTGGAAAGTCACTAAGAGATGTACCTCATACATCTTCCCGGAGATGTAATTCTTTGCAGAATCTATAGCAGAGGTTTGTTCATCTTCACCCAATTGGACGTAGGCCAGATACTTCCAAGCAGGGCCCCTTTGGTTTGAAACCAAGCTCTGCCGTTGCATCTCCCACATGGATCTGCCAAATTCGTTCCACCTTGCAAATGATCACAATTGACAGCTTGACCTTGAACCATTCAAAACTTAGAGGCCAATCACAACACACAATGATGACCTACTGCAGCTGAAACCTGTTGAGGGTGAGGTCAACAACAAAGACTGGCGAGCCAGCTGGAACNCCTGACTGCTGCCGTCCCACCATTCCTAAGCGAAGCTGTTCAAGCAGCTTGCTGATGGAAAGGCACTGAAGAACACGGAAAACACTACTGGAAAATCACTAAGAGATGTACCTCATACATCTTCCCGGAGATGTAATTCTTTGCAGAATCTATAGCAGAGGTTTGTTCATCTTCACCCATTTGGACGTAGGCCAGATACTTCCAAGCAGGGCCCCTTTGGTTTGAAACCAAGCTCTGCCGTTGCATCTCCCATATGGATCTGCCAAATTCGTTCCACCTTGCAAATGATCACAATTGACAGCTTGACCTTGAACCATTCAATGAAAAACTTAGAGGCCAATCACAACACACAATGATGACCTACTGCAGCTGAAACCTGTTGAGGGTGAGGTCAACAACAAAGACTGGCGAGCCAGCTGGAACNAAAACTTAGAGGCCAATCACAACACACAATGATGACCTACTGCAGCTGAAACCTGTTGAGGGTGAGGTCAACAACAAAGACTGGCGAGCCAGCTGGAACTTCAACGCCATTCAGAAGCTCTTTGATGATGGAACATGTTCCTGGGACACCACGTTGTTGTACCTGAGTTTCTGCTGCTAAATCGCATCGAACCAAAAACAATGAACTGAGTTGACTTGAAATGAATTGAAAAGGAGATCTGAGGCAGCAATGATGAGAAAAGCTGCACGGTGCGCGGGTGAACACGGGCGGTCTGCGTCATCACTCCAGAGCTCACAAACGCGGGCACGTTCGACATCTGGCCCAATCGAGCCTGTAAGTGCATTGCTGCTTTTGAAGGTGAACGTGGACTTGTTCACCAACGAAACTGCACCCAGNAACGCGGGCACGTTCGACATCTGGCCCAATCGAGCCTGTAAGTGCATTGCTGCTTTTGAAGGTGAACGTGGACTTGTTCACCAACGAAACTGCACCCAGACCTCAGGGCGACATGAGGAATGATGTTGGTACATTGTTGGTGTTCAAAGTTGAATGCCAGGCACTCTGACCTCTAGATTGTAGATAAGGGCCAGTTACCAACTTACCTATTACACACACATATTATATTATGTACATATATATTTATAAATATACTTACCAATGTCCACGTTCAACTTCATATGCGGTCGAAAAACATTCTTGAACTTTGCGTCTCTTGTCACCAGCATGCTGGCTGTCTTTGAACAGAATGTGGATACCATGCAGGTCCATCTGNTTCATATGCGGTCGAAAAACATTCTTGAACTTTGCGTCTCTTGTCACCAGCATGCTGGCTGTCTTTGAACAGAATGTGGATACCATGCAGGTCCATCTGGGACATCAGTTTATCCTCGACCATTCTGCGGTGGTTGATCACGGATGACTTCTCCACTGCCTGGTGGAACTGGCAAAGGAAAACGAAAACAAAGGCGTTTTCATTGGTGGCGCTGATCGACTTTGCAACATCAGCAGCTTCGTCCACGAGTAGGCCTCCTGAAAACGATGCTAATCAAGAGCAACTCATTTAAAAATTCCCAGGCACACACACAAACCAAATAGTTGGTCAAGGCACTGCTAGGCCAAATCGTCAGGTCCAAGAGGATGAGTGTGATCCTAATGTGGATGAAATCCGTTCCAAAACATTCAACCCGCTTGGAGATCCCTGCTCCCTCTGGAATTGCACTAAATCAGCATGCGCGTCAGCCAAAGTGTTCAACTTGATGTAGCGGTGATTGGTGTTCATGAAAGCTTCGACATCCTCCTTGCCTCTGGCACATCGCATCTGCAAAAACTGAAGGTCCATGGCGCCCTGAGCATGTCGGGCTCAAGGATCTGACATGACCATGGCAAATAACCATTAACCATACTATCAACGAGCTATCAATCACCAATCAAGCATTAAGTGGTCATGACATAACCCTTTATCAATCACTCATAGTGCCTAATACTTGTTGTTACCACTAGCCCCTAGCCAACTGTCAATAGCTATGATCTCACAAGCGAGCAAATACCAACATATTTTTGTGATCATAGGCCTGACGGTTTGCGTGGTCTTGAGCACCAATCAGCCATTGCTGCATTGCAGCAAGATCCTGGGTCACCTTCTGCTCGGTCTGCTCAGCAGTTGTTTTGGCCAGTCTGGCCTGCAGCCTGATGAAAAAATTGCTAAGCTCAAGAAAGCCAGAAACCAAAACACACTCGACTAGCGATGCCGCATTGGGCACAACACCATGAAGGTACAACCAACCACAAAATAATCCACCCCAATTCCGTTTCATTATTAAATGCGAACGCTCCCATGTACTTACTGCCAAGCAGCTGTTCTTCATTTTTCAAATTTTCTTCAGCAACCTGGCGACTGAATCAATACGAAAGTGAACAACTCAAGTTCATGACCTGCACCCTAATCCCAAAAAGTGCGAATGTGAATCAGCTTCCCGGCCTTCTGGTCATATTTCTTGACAGCAGAGTGAAAGATTCCCACAGCAGTCAAATCAGCTGGGGGCGCGGTGCGCTCCAGCAGTGATTGAAGGTCCAGGTCAGCATGCTTGCAAAAAAACCTGAGGTTTATAGTGAATCCATAAAAACTGCATTGTACTGATCGTGACAGGCACAGTTGTTCACAACAAATTGTGGCAAGAAACCCGCGTTTGATGGTTTTGTATTCATCCTCAACAAACTGCTCCGGGTACAAATGCCTGAACCGCTCCACACACGCCAAAAAAGCGCCGCAACATCGCAGAACGATCTCCTTGGCTTTCAAAACCTATCAAGATGTTCAGACCCAATCTCATGCCTGCCAATAGCTAGATGCATTGGTTTGACATGATCTTCCAAAAATTGATTCAAGAAGCCACCTCCTTGGAACCATATGGTCGTCGCATTTTCTGGTTCAGAGAGCTATAGTCATGGGTCATGCGATCTATTGCAAGCAAAAGAAGCTCTTGACTGTTGCCGAGCACAGCTCTCCATGCTTCCATGGAAGCTGACGCTGAACAATAATCAGTCCGCCACAGCCCTTTGGCAATGGAATCGTGAGTGAGCATCTTTCCCATCGACCACTTCCTAAGAACAATAAATCAATCTGACAAAACGGTTGACCTTGATTCCAAACCAATTCGCCATGCAATGAGCATCTAGTAACCAAGTCAGCGCCGTGCAATGAGCATCTAGTAACCAAGCCAGCCCCGTGACAAATCAGAGCCAACCCTTATCAAATTGAGGAGGGTTGCGTAACCATGGCAGCCAATTTCTCCGTGATCACTGGGTCTGTGAATTTCCAAAGGTTGCGGGCTGCATCACTCTCCACCTTGCCGACCTGGTACTGCTCTGCGATGGCAGCTGCTGAATCCCAGACCTGAATCCCAGCTTGGTGCATTACCTCTAGAACTCTTACAACTGGGAAAACGGGAAAGAGTGGTAGTAGGGCCAGGGGGAGATGCAAGACAAGAAATTCATCAAGGGAAGCTGGCCATGCAAATCTAAATACTATACTCTGATATAAAATGGTCCCATATTACATATAGAAAATAAATGATAAGACTCATGCACTGTGACCTCACCTCATCGAATGCGTCCACATCTTTAACACGCTCCAGCATCTGAAGTTGATGCAAGAGATTGAAGCAATTGGGTTTTCGCCGCAACCCCCCTTGAAGTGTCACTCCTTAGATGCCACTTTTCTCAATGAATAGTATCAAGAACCTGTTCCAACAATGGCGCAGAACCCCCAAACCAAAGAAAAATTACTATCCAATAACAGACAATTAGCTTCAATAATGTCATGGAATCAGCCACAGTCTCTGACTAGGATCCCCGGTTCATGCCAACTATCTCTGATGTGATGGATACCCCGCTCGTCGATTCCGCCCCTGGCACGCACGCTACAGTTGCGTGGAGTGTAGCAAAGGACCTGACAGTGGACAAAAAGCATTGAAAGCTCAGCACCATAGGATTCCGTTGAAATCTGAAAACTTGCAACTGAACTGCGGAGCCTTTTGATGTCCAGCGGAACAGCCTGACCACTGTGCAGATTCGACACTAAAATGAAATAACACAACATCAATGACAGCCATCAAATTTTGCAACTGTGACAGCCACCAATTCAACTGCAAGCTAATGCACTCAAACCATCACTACCCCCAATCGTACCTTCCAAAACTCTGGTCTTTGGAATCCAGCCAGCAAAATGGTGTAAGCTGAAATGGTTCGAGACCATCCCTTCACCAGGAAGAGGCTGTGAACAGGAAGAAGTGCACCGTAGTTGGGAGACAGGTCATTACACTCAAAGTTGAACGCTGGCTTCATGTCAACGTCTGGTCGGAGAGTGCTAACAACGAGTTTCTCTGTTCCAGGGATATTTGCATCTGTGGTGTAGCCGTGCATCAACATCAGAAGACACAACTGCAAGTGCGTATCCTGGGAAACACTGAGCATTGAAATTCCCAAAGAAGTCCAATGTTGACAAGTCATGGAATTAGTTTGTTGCACCAGCGGCCCACCGTCTACCATTAGTTCGTTCAAGTATCTGGTTCCACCAGTCCTTTTACGCCGCAAGCTTTATCCCATGGACACATCCACATTCTCAAGTGGATGCCGCCCGCAGTGTTGAGCGATGTGCTTGCCGCATACTGCCTCACATCGCAAACAATCAAATCATTGGGCACAAACATTGAGACTGCATTTGAAATACAAAGGTTTGAGTAGTAATCACGTAACAACCATCATTGCCTTGCATAATGTTAGGAGCAATCACGTAACAACCNCAAACATTGAGACTGCATTTGAAATACAAAGGTTTGAGTAGTAATCACGTAACAACCATCATTGCCTTGCATAATGTTAGGAGCAATCACGTAACAACCGTCATTGCCTTGCATAGTGTTTCATTGCAAGATCGATGGACGTAACATGCACTCAGCCCAATACACACCAGAATTTGCTGGAATCTCTGTGTCCACCCACCGCACGAAATCCAGGATCTGCTCCTGGTGGACTGTCAGCAGAATAACAGCAAGCAAACTTTGACTTCGAAACCAATTCTCGTTGAAACATGATGTATTTGATGTCCTTTGTCTGGAAGGTATGGGCAAGATAGTGGGAGATACCGCCATGCTGGTCCACCGTCTCAGACCTGAGGAAACACAATCAGCGGAATGAATCAGTTGAATGTTTTCCCACAGGGATCCCCGCTAGAAATCTTAGGACTATCAAAGGCCACGTTGGAGAGAAACACATCAGTCAGAGAATTGAAGGATGATAGATCACATAAGGGTCAGGTATCAAAGGCGAATTCGAATTAATNGACTATCAAAGGCCACGTTGGAGAGAAACACATCAGTCAGAGAATTGAAGGATGATAGATCACATAAGGGTCAGGTATCAAAGGCGAATTCGAATTAATAAGTTGACACATTGTTAAAGAATTGTTTTGTGTTAATTGGGCCAGCAACATTTTTATAAAAAATGACGAAAGGAAAGGACTTGAAATCAGTCCTGCATAATAATCTGACCACATTCATCGAGCCTAGCCACATCCACTGCTTGAACTGGACGATGAAGGACTCNGACGAAAGGAAAGGACTTGAAATCAGTCCTGCATAATAATCTGACCACATTCATCGAGCCTAGCCACATCCACTGCTTGAACTGGACGATGAAGGACTCGTCCAAGAATTCAGCTGGAATAGGCGCCAAGTCAGATTTCACCTTTTTCCTCCCTCCAGGTTCCTGCTTGACGGCTGATGTCCGTTTGGTCCCTGTCATGGCAAGAAACTTCCTGAAGCTCACCACTTGGACCAAAATCTAAACCCCAATCGAATCTAATCAACGCAAACCGGACAACAACATGTGGCTTTTGCACAAGCTTTCGCACTGACAAGCTGTCAGCAGTGACCTACTACACTCAACGGCTAGCAGTGAATTGTTTTAGCGCTGCACCCTCAATGTTGAAACTCAGTTTTTGAATTTGGCAAATGGCGCCTAAAAGCTCCAGCTGCCGTGCATGACCTGGCAAGAAGGTGACAATAAATCTGGGGCTATGATGGGATGAAATTAAATACCAAAAGGAATTGATTAAAACAATGAAACGCCTGCTGGATCCCAACCAGTCTGGTTTTTGGTGTACGAATGAAATCATGACAAGTCATTTCGTGTCAGATCTGAATCGATGCGAATCATTTTGTCGTCAGATTCCAATCACAACTAATCACATTTTGTGTCGGATACCAGCCGCAACAAAACATTTTGTGTCGGAT
>BGPT01000514.1:120677-152844 GCA_003297045.1 Symbiodinium sp. clade C Y103 | reverse complement strand
CTGTGGTGATGGCACCGGAAAGACATTCTATGTTAACAGGAAGCCTACATGATGCTAGGTGATTCTGATTCTGAAGCAAACTTAAAAGTATTATATATGGCACGTTGCATGCCTTGGCCTCTGTCATGTGGAAATCTTGAGCTGTCGCTTCAGAATGCTGTTGACAAAGCTCGGCGGTTGACAAGGCAAATGAAGGTTGTAACTCCTTTTGGGGTATTCGACTGCTGTGTCTGAAGCTGCAAATGACAGTAGGCTTGGAAACCTGTACGATCATTTGGAACATTGTCCAACAGAAAGTTGAATCTGAGACCTGGAAATCAACAGCACAAGACATAAAATGAAATCAATCTTCCCATTTCAGAAGCCTCCCATTTCTTCAAAGCATGATCGCTCGGGATGAATCAAATTGCGCAGCCAAAAAGTACATTGAAATATTTAGCTGATCATTCCNCCCATTTCAGAAGCCTCCCATTTCTTCAAAGCATGATCGCTCGGGATGAATCAAATTGCGCAGCCAAAAAGTACATTGAAATATTTAGCTGATCATTCCATACCGCTACTGCACCCAGATCCATCTTCTGGGTCTGGTTCCATGACTGCAGCAATCGCACTGAAAATTAATTTCGCATCCATCAAAATGCTCATGACCTGATTGTCTGAGTCATCTGCTGCATTGCGGNGGGTCTGGTTCCATGACTGCAGCAATCGCACTGAAAATTAATTTCGCATCCATCAAAATGCTCATGACCTGATTGTCTGAGTCATCTGCTGCATTGCGGGTGCTGCCTATGGTAGCTGACGTCGAATAGAAAACTTGTAACTGTTCCATCAAAGAAATGACTATCGGAATCATCATGTTCAAATTTTTTGACCAAGGTTGAGACTTGAGAACAGTGATTGGTCGCCAAGGTCTTGTAATAAATCTGGACGGAACCTCTGGTAAATTGTTGGGGTTCGGCCTGAAATCTGACGAAAATGCTTCAGCTTGGCAGATAGCGTCCCNGCCAAGGTCTTGTAATAAATCTGGACGGAACCTCTGGTAAATTGTTGGGGTTCGGCCTGAAATCTGACGAAAATGCTTCAGCTTGGCAGATAGCGTCCCAAATCGTTTTCAATGACTCCAACATTGGATACCTCCCGCACGTCGTCAAGCACTGGGCACAAATTGCCTTGATAAGATCAAGACCGTCTTGGGGATCCACGCAAAAGTCTTTGGCAGCATGCTCCAGCTCTGAGACGCACAGAAACAGCGTCACCAATTTCCATGCTGAATCTGACATCATCTTCGCCTACCAAACAATGCGACAAATTAATCTTNGCATGCTCCAGCTCTGAGACGCACAGAAACAGCGTCACCAATTTCCATGCTGAATCTGACATCATCTTCGCCTACCAAACAATGCGACAAATTAATCTTTTTTTGGTTTGATTTGATAATCAAACCAAAAAATATCACAAAGCATTGACTAAGGGACTCACCTCTTGATCAGAACTGACACCTCTTTTGCTGGTTTCTATTAATAAAATGAAAAACAGCAACACAAGGCCAACAAGAAGAGGTATCACTCTTGAGCTACTAGCCTGAAACGGAAGCCAAACTCCGTGAAACGGATGCACTCAGACAAACTCCTTGAAACGGAAGCACTAAGCCAAACTCCGTGAAACGGATACGAAGCCAAACTCCGTGAAACGGATGCACTCAGACAAACTCCTTGAAACGGAAGCACTAAGCCAAACTCCGTGAAACGGATACGAAGCCAAACTCCGTGAAAAGGAAGCACTTTCAGACAAACTCCAAAACGGAAGCACTAAGCCAAACTCCGTGAAACGGACACACTCAGCAGCCAAACACCGCGAAACACGAAGGCGTGAAGTCATTGAAATGGAAGCATGAAGCCAAACTCCGTGAAACAGGAAAAGGCATCCACTCTTGAGACACGAAGCCAAACTCCGTGAAACAGAAGCACGTTTTCTNCATTGAAATGGAAGCATGAAGCCAAACTCCGTGAAACAGGAAAAGGCATCCACTCTTGAGACACGAAGCCAAACTCCGTGAAACAGAAGCACGTTTTCTCTTTAAACATATATATATATATATATACTCATATTCATAGGTGGAGATCGCCACAGGAGTATGGAGGTACCACAACCAGAGAGGGAACTAACCATACTTTATTAATAATGGTAGGTTCAAAGGATCTCTTTCTCGACAGTTGCGCGGCTCTTTCTCGCCTCAAAGCGCTTCCGCCCGCTGATTGGTAGAAATGAAAACTTCGGCCACAAACTAGCAATAAGTTGCGGGCTGCTGTTACGTTGCTATCTCAGCTTGACAGACTAACAGCTTCATTGCAGCTACCATCTCCACAGATAAACGNGGCCACAAACTAGCAATAAGTTGCGGGCTGCTGTTACGTTGCTATCTCAGCTTGACAGACTAACAGCTTCATTGCAGCTACCATCTCCACAGATAAACGCGCCAGTTCGGCAACATAGTAGAGGATGAAGTTGCTCCAGCCGCCCGCCGCAATGGGCAAGCTCGAATGAATCACTACAGACAGAGGGCTAGGACGTTGCTTGCTAGATATCAGTAGCCTAGTACTCTCTCCTGGTGAACATGTCTCACGTTGGTTAAAAACAAAAAGCAATCATTACTGAGAACACCGGTTTGCCAACTTGAGCACGTGACCACTGACTGACCCCAAGCTTTAACCCCCGACAGCAAGGCACTGGTGTCCCATGATGTGCATTGCACACTCAGCACACTGGGGCATCACCACATTGCCCAGAGCCTTTNGACCCCAAGCTTTAACCCCCGACAGCAAGGCACTGGTGTCCCATGATGTGCATTGCACACTCAGCACACTGGGGCATCACCACATTGCCCAGAGCCTTTAAACGGGCTTTGTCCTCGTGAGTGTGTTTGTCACCTAGCCATTGCGTGACTGGCATTTTGCACTTAGGATACCACATCCTGCGAGCTTGCTTGTGAAAGTCTGCTTCGCTCTTCAAAGTCATCCCCTGGCGGCAGCGCGCAGCCATCAAGAATGGAACAAAGCAAAAATCCACACATTGAACACTGCATTACAAATAAAAAAGAGATTGAAACCAACATGGACGCAAACCGCAAAAACATGCAATTGCTTGAACAGCACCTGACCTGTATAATGTAAGTATCACTCCAGGATCACTGTATATGAAAAATCTGCGCTTGGAATGCTGCACTGATTGCTGAATCACAGAGGCCTGCCTGCCAGAATGTATCCGACATGCCACGCTTTACGGCAAGGAGAAAAAACCGTTCGCGGTTTACCTGCAATTACAATCTCAACCATGAGCTTGGCAGCTGATTGGCAACTGAATGTTCAAGAAAATTATGCCACCCTTCATTTTCAAGAAACTTCAACTATTATTCTGTCCTGCCTGGCAACCAACGTTTTGGCCCTTTATTGTGCACCATGTCAGCTCGAAGTTTCGGGATTCCAGCTCCTGTCCACCAAATGAATTATGGAATAAAGTAGTATTCAATGGACCAAATCACGAAATAGTGCCAATTCAGCATTCAATACGCTGGGTCACACCTTGCAAAGGTAGTCCAGAACTGGACGTAGTCGTGGGCTCAAGATCCGGGCAACGTTCTCCAGCCATATGAACCACCTGGTCCCAGGCAATGGCACGATGGACATCGACCATTGAAGATCAAATCACGCCAAAAAATCAAAATCGTAACAGTTGGCGCTCACAATCTGAGGCTGGCACGCTGAGGTTTCATCTGTCAGCCTCAGCACCTGTGAGCATAGACTGCTTCGATGGTCGCTTAAGCCTTTCATGTTGCCAGCGCCACTGATCCCCTGCAGTACAAGGAAGTTGATGACTTGAAGTGGAAATGAAGTTGGTGGCAAGTGGACTGCTGAGACTCTCTAGAACTACTTTCTGCACATGACACCAAACTGAGTNTACAAGGAAGTTGATGACTTGAAGTGGAAATGAAGTTGGTGGCAAGTGGACTGCTGAGACTCTCTAGAACTACTTTCTGCACATGACACCAAACTGAGTGAAACTGAGAATATTGTGTGGGAAGCACCTGACAGGGAAATCCTCCGGTCAATCCATCCACGCTGCTAAGCGCAGCCGTAGGATGGAATTCCCGGATGTCGCTGTGAATTTCACCGGGATGCAGGTAGCCGTCTGCAATTCTGGCCCGAAGGACAGATTGAGCGAAGGGACACCACTCTACCTGGGAATGGTTGTTAAGGTTTAATACAAAAAGTTGCACCTGCACTTGAAAAATGGACACTGCTTCTAGTTTCAACTAAATGCTGAAAACATAAATTTGGGGCCAGACGTAAGCCACACTTCTCACCCTCCTGCAACAAGGGTCAAAGCCAGGCGTGACCCAAAACAAAGNTCAACTAAATGCTGAAAACATAAATTTGGGGCCAGACGTAAGCCACACTTCTCACCCTCCTGCAACAAGGGTCAAAGCCAGGCGTGACCCAAAACAAAGGGATAAGAACACCTGCACCACAGCAAACACCTGCGCTCAAACTTGACGGCTGAGTTCCCGACGCACGAAGACCCAAATCGAGTCCTCCCACTCCAGAAAATAGGCTTATAGCCCTCCATGGAGCTTCAGTCGCAGGAGCCTGAAGGAAAGTAACCACTCATGATTGAGTTCAGACTTACACCTTGAAATCAAACTAAGCGCACCACCGGTTCAACGCCACAAAACATGTGCTCGAACTGCTTGTGGTTGACCGAGCCCATGTGGGGCTGGGTCCACCCCGGGGGGAGACCTCACACAGTTAGCTACTAAATCTAATGACAACCAAGATCTACAACACATTAAAGAACAACTGCGTCAACTGAGAAATGATAATAAACAATTCACTGGTAAGGCAGGGGCCGCTGAGCCATTCTGCCATCTCTGGGCGCAAGCATTTCTGTGGTTTCACAGAAAACCATCGGCAGAGTTCACGATAGTAGTCCCACCAATGCACTTGCGTGGCTAGGTCCTATCCAGTCGAATGTCAGTTCATTATAGCAACATGAAACTATGATATTGGTAGTGGGTCAGAAAGTATAGTACGATACATCACTGATATCAATGACATGCATCTATCTATCATCATCACGCAGCTGACTCCTGGGTTCCTCTGACAGAGAGGTAGCGGGTGTTCGCTCTCTGCGTACTTGTGAAGACTCCTCAATGATCTTCGGCACGTTTCAGCCATTCAAAATAAGAGTAAAAAATCGGATGACATTCAGCTTTAAGGCACATGACATTAACTCATTCCACCTGACTGACTGGTCACCTGCTAATATCACAATTTGAGGACACGGCTCACGCAGCCGAACGTGTTCTTGACGTAGCTCTTGGTTCGCAGCTTGTCAGTCTTCAAGACAGACTTGTCAACTTTGCGAGGAGGAACCTCAAGATCCAATGGGAATTGTGTTCGAACAACGGTGGGCACCCTGATAGCAAAGTGACATTTCAAACGAACAGTCTGAGTTTCAAAAAGTTTTCAAAGAGTTCTGTAAGATTGCTGAGGTACCAATTTCATATTCAACGGGTCTGCAAGTGGTTCTTGGTGTCCCCAGTGCGGCAAGTACTGGCCGCAGTCCCCTTTCAAGAACCACGGCGCGCGATATCCAAACCTGGGCCAACGCTTCGTGTCGTCAAAGTGGATGGCCTCGGCGGCGGTCAGAATGGACTGCATTCGACTCACCAAGTGAGCAAAATTATTGGCATGCCACTATGGCCATGGATGATCATGGGTGGTCAGAAAACTAACCAGCACTTGGTTTGTAGTTGAGGCCAGGGCATTTGCAGAATCACGTGTTTCTTGGCGATGCTCCACAATGTCCGAACTCAGGAAGCCGCGCAAAGCTCACGAAGGCTACAACTAAAATCAATGTTCAATTCAAACTCACACGTCAATGAAAAGGGAATAATGGTCAACCCTGTTTTCCTTGCGCTTGACATGCAATGCGCTGCGCGCACATCAACGGGCATCATTGTTTGTTGAGTCTCCGGCTCGTCGCTCAAGAAGGAAACGTTCTTGAGGAACATAATAGCTCTCAGGTTTCGGCGCCCACTGCTGCAGTCAAAACGAGGCCACTCAAACAAACACCCGAAATTAAGACATCATTGTTGGCGGCCCTGTGCCGACAAGTCTCAGCAAACATTAGGAAACCATTCAAGACCTTTATTACACAATCACATCTGAATATTATTTGCTTGGATTTAATTTGTCCATTGGAATCGCAGGTTAATGCTTGATAATTGTGTGGCTGCTAACGGGCGAGCAAATTACCTGTGGGATGTGAAGCAGCTAAGTTGGTTCATTCTCTCTCCNTTGGAATCGCAGGTTAATGCTTGATAATTGTGTGGCTGCTAACGGGCGAGCAAATTACCTGTGGGATGTGAAGCAGCTAAGTTGGTTCATTCTCTCTCCTCTCTTCAGTGCTATCAGGTCGTTGCCGGGTGGTTTTTTAGAGGCTATTCGTATTGATAATATTATATTCTAAGTGGCCATGAAAAAAACCACGACCGGAACCCCTCTTAGCGAACACGGCCCCTGGAACTTGAAAGCTGTCAAAGTGATCCACTAAAAGGTAATTATTACTTATTGTTATGAACGGTAATTATCCCATATCATGGACCCCAAGAACAGTTATGAATATAGACTAATTTTCAAACAGTACCATTACCAGCATCAAACAGATCATTTAGCTTCGTGTGATCCCCACCCGTCATGATGACATTCTCTCTGACGTCCAAACTCCGGTATGTTTGCCGGCATTCTATCTGAACATTTTTGCGGTTTCAAACCCTGTCAAAAAATTGCGTCATGATGTACAAGAAAGGGATGGCGAGGGCGGGCGTCAAAAGTTGAACTCAAATGTAAGCTATGACTGTTAATAAATAAGTCGTGTTTCAGACCATCCCATTGAATTGAAATTGAATCAAGTGTAATCCATGATTGGCCTAATTTAATCAATGTTTCAGACTGACAACCTTTAACAGTCCTTGGTGGATTGAAACGTAACCCATGATTGGCCTTAAGCGCTGTTTCAGACTGCCCTCTTCAGTCCAAGGGAGGGCGAGGGCGGGCGTCTAAAAGTGGAATTCAAATGCAAGCCATCATGATTGGCAATTTAATGCAATGTTTCAGACCACATGGCCTCTTCAATCCGACCACATGGCCTCTTCAATCCCATTGACTGAGTTGAAGTCTAATCCATGATTGGCCTTAAGCAGTGATTTCAGACTTTTACCGTTTGTAAGCCATGAATGCACTTCAGACCACATGGCCTCTTCAATCCCATTGACTGAGTTGAAGCCTAATCCATGATTGGCCTTAAGCAGTGATTTCAGACTTTTACCGTTTGTAAGCCATGAATGCACTTCAGACCACATGATGGCTTCTTGAATCCCATTGACTGAGTTGAAGTCTAATCCATGATTGGCCTTAAGCAATGATTTCAGACTTTTACCGTTTGTAAGCTATGGATGCACTTCAGACCACATGATGGCCTCTTCAATCCCATTGACTGAGTTGAAGTCGAATCCATGATTGGCCTTAAGCCGTGTTTCATACTCTACAGTTTGTAAGCCATGAATAATGACCTTGAGCAATGCTTAAGACCATATGTTTTCTGCAATCCCGGTTGTGTTTCCCAACCCCGGTTAGGAAGAAAAAATCTTCATTCTCGATGCACAGCAGAGTGGAGACCTTTGGACGTGGTCTTTGTTTCTCGGATTGCATTTTTCTGCATTTCTGCTTGGATCTCCGGCGTGAGCGAATCTTCTGGGGCTTTCTTCAACGCGCCAAGCAATGATCTCAGCCTCATTTCTGCATCTGAGGGTGGTGCCGGTTGGGGTGCGTACATCGAGAAATCTGCAGCTTGAGGATGTTGAGGCATAGGCATCTGATGTTGCATGTTCTGCACAATCAAGGGTGGAGGCGGTGGCGGAGCCATAGGACCCATAGGAAATGACCCAGCAAAGCCATGCACTTGCTTTCCACCACCCTTTCATTGAACGGTTGTCGAAGCGACAAAGGGGACCTGCGGTGTAGGAACGGCTGCATAGGTCTCCTGTTGATGCCCTTGACCTTTGCCTTGATGTCTGCGGGAGGAATTGCGCGGACTTTTGTGCCTCGTCTCCCGATTCTGTGGAGCTGGTTGATGAGGTTGATGCCGGTTCTGACCTTCTGGTTCGTGGTAGGCTCTTGAACTGGATTTTTGCCTCTTCTGGTCTTCCTGGCAAACATAGTTTGCATCGTAGCACTGTTGCCAAGGGACACCACACCATGCACACCGAGGCATGTGACCCTTCAACAACTTTTTGCATGTGCGACACTTCCACTCTGGTGTCTTCATAGTCGTCATTGCTGCACAAATGGCGGCAAGGTGCCCTCGATCTCTTGAATGATGAGCACCTAGAGTTTTCCAAAGGCGATGCAGCTGTGTCTGTCCTAACAGCCGAAAGCCCCGACGATGTAGGAACCACGCCAATCGGGCTTTTGCGCGCAGTCTTCGCTGCCGCCGCCGCTGATTCTGGGTGGCCGTGGTGAAGTCCAGGAAAGTGAAAGAGGAAGACAACCCAGCAAAGCACCACGCGGTGCATGTAACGTCCAATTGTCCAGGGTCAGGTAATTGCTGAAAGCAAGCCCGATCGCAAGGAAGTTCACAGAAATGTGCACAAAGATGAGGAAGTAGAATATGCAAGGCTAGTTTAGGCAGAGAACCAGCAAAACCCGTCTTTGGGCGCGCCCCAAAGGAAATCAAAAATATACCAAAGTGCCAGGGATCAGCTTGATGACAAAGTCGAACCAAACAAGATCAAGGCCTGGACCAAGGAAAAAAAATCGAGCACGATGTTCAGAAGCGACGGTGATAGTTGCCTGCTCTGTGCAACCAGAGCACAAGAAGGCAAAAAGCAGCTGCCACGCCAGCTGCCCGCAGTGCTGCCGCCAAGGCACCGCTCAGGTTCGATCGACCGGGGTGCTACAACCCTTACCCTCAGCCGAAACTTGAGCCAAAATGGCTACGGAGCTTGAGCCAAAATGGCTACGGATTTTTCGTTGTTAAACTTTAATTGAAACATTTCACAAAATGAAAGATGTTACATCTTTAGTTCATTAGCCAAAGCATCTTGAAAACATGTAACAGCTCACGCCAGGCCCGGGGTCATGTCAGTGTCACATGTCGCATGTCTGTCTTCACGAAAGGCCATGCCAGCCAATGCCGGCCCATGCTGGCCCTTCTCAGTTCACGACGACAGTGGTTCCTGTGTTGCTCGACGAACATAAAATGTGCCTTGGTTTTCTCTCTTCTCCAGGGCCGGAGCGGACATGCGCAGCTGAGACGAACCAAAGAGACAGAAATTGTGATTTTTTTTCGGTCAAAGCGTTTTGTCAAAACATAGTCGAAAAGGATTGGGAATTCACTTCAAAGGGGAAACAGTTGGACAACTGCGCAGAACTGGTCTAAAACTTGCTGAATTCTCCAAGCTGCGGAACAACACGATTCCACGCGCAAGACAGAACCTGTTGACCCATGGGAATGATTATGTCTCAATTCGTCAGTGTCTTTAATGTGGTTCAGGTATGTCCAGGTTCTATTAAGATTCACAAGCTGTTCGAATTGCTCCTCTGGTCTTAATTCTCTTGGTCCCGGCATGAAGCCATTGGGAAGCCATCAAATGTGACATGTCTTTGACCGGCAAGAGTAGACTTTAAGTCAGTGTCTCATCTCTGTTCAGATTCTCCTCCTTTTTTAATCAATTTGGGTCCTTTAAAAAACTTTTGAACTCCTTTTGTTACGATTCGTTGTTTCTTTGTTGTGTTCGAATTCGTCTGACGTTGTCATTGTCCAGCTGACGTGACTCGGAATTCTTACAGCCTGCCCATTTCTTGGAGCACAAGTGCACGTGGGCCAACGGGCGCCAGGGTCTGAACCGCTATGTCCAGATCTGACAGTCTACCATTGCATTGCCATGCATTGCCATGCATTGCTATGCATTGCCTACATTGTCTGTTCGGGGTCAATAAGTCAACCGATATGGAGGCTACGTAGCGGCTATGTGTCAATGCACATTTCGGTCTTCATCTTGATGTGTGGAGTTCAAACGTGTATCAGAAGTGTATCAGTAAAAATATTCCAGTTGATATTCCAGTTGATATGGTAGTCCGCATGCTGGTATTGCAGTCCCTTCACAGAAACACAAGTGCATTTCTACACGTGTCAATCGGGACAAAGTTCATATGTCAGGGCATACATCGCAAAAAATGTGTCAATTGAGTGTCAGCATTTACGTCAGTCCATGTGTCAATTGATGCAGGACACGTCAATAACCACCACATGCCAGTACACAGAAATACACAGAAAGACTACACAGAAAACGATCAAAAACTCTTCCAGAGTGGAGATTCCGAGTGTTCCGAAGCGACTGTTCCAACACGACTCCGTCGGTTCCACACCCGTTCCACACCTCAGATCCCAAATGTTTGTTGTTCGTCGAAGGCTCAAAGAGGTTCGGCGACGAAGGGCTCTCGATGTTCAAAATTTTCACCTCCGCCGACATGTTGCCGACATGTTGCCGACATTGCCCTCCAAGAAATGAGGAAAAAATCTGAAGGAAAAAATGGAAATAAATGTGCAAATATGTGCAACACCTCTTCCATGATGTGCTAGATGCTGCACATTGTCATGACTGAAAGTTGATCCGAACAAGAAAACAAAACCAGAGCATCAAATGATGACATGGGTTGACGACCAAAAATGCATAAAATCGACCAAACACAACTGCGAATACGGTTGCGTTTTTTAAGTGAAATTTGCTATTTGTTTTATTACATACTTTATGTAATACACATGATGATTCTACATTACGGCGCCCCAGTGACTTTACCTTTGTTAGTTTCGTAGAGAGACTCTCAGCGACTGAAAATGCCTAGGAACAATCCTCACACTACCTCGACCTCACATCACTTCCTTGCATTGCCTCAACATGCCTCAACTTCATATTGCTTCACTCTCACATAACTGTAACTTCACATCACCCTCCACTTCATACTAACTCAATTTCACATGGCTCCAACTTCGAGTTACCTCAACCTCAAATGATTTCAACTTCATATCATTCAACCTCACATCACTTCAACTTCACATTACCTCAGCATCCGATTATTTCAACTTCGCATTGCCTCAGTATCACTTTACTCCAAACTCACATCACCTCAACTTCACATGCCTTAAACTTCACATTACCTCAACTTCACATGACATTAACCTCAGATTACCTTACTTCTCACTACCTCCAACTATCACTACCTCAGCTTCACATTACCTCCAAATACCTCACTTTCACACCACTGCAAATTCTCTTTGGCATTACTCAACCTCACATCACTTCAATTTGGCATTACTCAACCTCAACATCACTTCAACTTCACACTTCTCAGCCTTATAGTACCTCAGTCTCATACCTCAACTTCACTTTTTTCACATTGACTCAATTTCACTTCACTTCAATGTCACATCACCCCCACTTCACATAACTTCCATCCTACATAACCTCAACCTCGCAGCACCTCAACTTCACATTTCCTCAACTTCACATGCCTTAAACTTCACATTACCTCAACTTCACCTGACCTTGACCTCAAATTACCTGACTTCACACTACCTTCAACTACAAGCAGTACCCGGGCAAGCAGGGCAAGACAATCAAGATCGAATAATATGGAATATGTGTATTTTATGTAAACAGCGCAGCAAAGAAAAGGCCGAGCATTTCAAAACCGGTTCTTTCCCAGAAACCAAACCTGATCGATGTCTTCATAAAACGAACAAAAGTTAAAGGAACTCGTGGAACTAGTGGAACTCGTAGTGAACTCGTAGTGAACTTGTAGAACTGTTCTTATTTGGTTTTTAGATGTCTGTATGACATATGATATTCTATGATTCTGCATTTTTTCATCATACTCTGATGTTCTCATTCTCATTCCCTTCATTTTCCATTCGGTCTCATAATATGGGGAACCCTGTTGCACTCCAACCCGGTATGTCTCTTTGTTCTGGCGTCATCAAAGTCCAACCTCCGAATCACCGCATGTGGCCATGAGAGTGCTCTTCAGAGGGTGGAACCTGACAGTGCAGCACTTTTTACAACGTAAGGCCGACTCTTCTTCCAAAATGCGCATTGTTCAAATTGTTCAAATTCTTCAACACTCAGAAAATTTCTGGACGTTTCGTAAGTCAAAACTTTCGATTTCATGCGGTTCCAAGGTCAAAATGTCCAAGTGGCTCTTGACTTCGATTGAGCCCATTATGTAAGCATTCTGAGCTGGTTGCTCTACGCAGTTCACAGTGCCCTTGTGAACCTGCAAAGTATTGATGACGCCTGCGCTGAAGTATCATGACATATCAGGACTGAACAACAGTGCTGAGGAACATGATGGAACATGATGGAAGATGATGGAACATGTCATGCATGTTATGTACATGTAACTTGCATGTTGTTCACGCATGTTTCGTCTGTTTCGTCTGTTTCTTGTTGGTCCCTCCATGACCTGACAGCACGTGCAATTACTATTTGCACTATTGTTGTATTCTGCTATGCTTCTGTGTTGTGTTGCTATGTGTTGCTTTACTTTTCTCCGTCATCTGCAGTATCTAAATGCATGCATATAGTAGTGCATGGTTAGTGCGGTTAGTGCATCGTCAGACAAAACTTGCCGAAGCAGTGAAACTGAAGTGGAACCTGATGAAACTGATTGAACTGTATCAAAACTGTACCAAGCAGATCCAAGCAGATCCAAGCAGATCCAAGCAGATCCAAGCAGTGCTGAGATCAGTATTGGAATCCAAGCAGATCGGTGTTTTCGGTGCCTTGATCAGAGCCATTGGAATTCAAGATGACGTTGGGATTCCACAAAGACACAATCTCGGCCGAGAAATCAAGGCACAGTCTTGGGAATTCCGATGAATTCAAACAAATTCAAACATATTTCAAAATTCATCAAAATTCGACCTGAAAGGAAGGTTTATATTATGTCCGAAAGGGATAGAAAGGCGTGGAAAGACCTCACCACGTTCGAACCAAACATAACTCGAAGTCGTCGTTCCGTCAGATTCCATCACTTTCGTCAGACGCAACGACCACCGCGAATTCCGTTTGTGGTCGTCACCGCTCACACCTGCGCCTTCTCGTCACATTGACCATTCCGAGTTTCCACACTCCGTCTTGCAGACCGCCGGCCACACAGCCCATTGGGAACCTTGGCAGAGACGCCCAACAGATTTCCCGAGATGTCCCGAGATGTCCCGAGATGTCCCAAGATGTCCCGAGTCACACATCCAACACATTTTCGACATATTATGGATATCCATAGATAACCGATTATTATCCGATTATTTCCAATCTGAATTTCACCAAGTCTTTGCAGCACCTTTGATATCTGAGTTTGGTTCCTAAAATGCGTGTCTCTCCTCAATATTACGAGGTTTTTGGGTTTTCCTCTGCATTTTCCTTCCGCTGTCCAAGTCTTTTTTTTCCCCGAGAGCGTCTGAGCGAAGGGTTCTTCTAAAAGTGAAGGTCTGTCATACATTTTCACATACTACATCTTCACATCTTACATCCTCACATCCTTACGTCTTCACATCCTCACATCTTCACATCTTCACATCTTCACATCCTTACATCTTCACATCTTCACATCTTACATCCTCACATCCTCACATCCTCAAATCTTCACATCCTCACATCTTCACATCCTCACATCTTCACATCCTCACATCTTCACGTCTTCACATTCTCTTTCTCTCTTTCTCTCTTTCTCTCTTTCTCTCTTTCTCTCTTTCTCTCTTTCTCTCTTTCTCTCTTTCTCTCTTTCTCTCTTTCTCTCTTTCTCTCTTTCTCTCTTTCTCTCTTTCTCTCTTTCTCTCTTTCTCTCTCTTTCTCTCTCTCTCTCTCTCGCTCTCTCCTCTCTCTCTATCCCCTTTCACTCTCTCCTTCTTCTTCTTTCTCCCTTTAGGCCGCGGGCAGTGCCGACGAGCCGTCACGAAACGTCAACCCTTTCGCACGAAATGAGGTTCGAGCGTCAAAATCGGAGGTAAAATTGCGATTTCAACTGTGCCGGAGCAACCCTTCCCGCACGAAATGAGGTTCGATCGTCAAAAACTGAGGTAAAATTGCGATTTCACGTGTCCGGAGCAACCCTTCCAGCACGAAATGAGGTTCGATCGTCAAAAACTGCGGTAAAAATTGCGATTTCAACTGTGCCGGAGCAACCCTTCCCGCACGAAATGAAGTTCGACAAAAACTGAGGTAAAATTGCGAGTTTGAGGTGTCTGCTGCAACCCTTACACACGAGATGAGGTTCGATCGTCAAAAACTGAGGTAAAATTGCGACTTCACGTGTCCCGGAGCAACCCTTCCCGCACGAAATGGGGTTCAATCGTCAAAAATTGACGTAAACTTGCGAGTTTGAGGTGTCTATTACAACCCTTCCCGCACCAAATGAGGTCGTCAAAACCTGAGGTAAAATTGCGATTTCACGTGTCCCGGACCAACCCTTCCCGCACGAAATGAGGTTCGATCGGCAAAAACTGAGGTAAAAATGCGATTTCAACTGTGCCGGATGAACCCTTCACGCACGAAACGAGGTTCGATGTAAAATTGCGATTTTACGTCTCGGTGTAGAAGCGTCTGTGTCTAAAAGTGTCCGTGCGTAAAAGCTTCTGTGTGTAAGAGGGTCTGTGTGTAAAAGCGTCTGTGTGTAAAAGGGTCTATGTGGAAAATTGTTTGTGTGTAAAGGCGTCTGTGTGTAAAAGGGTCTGTGTGTAAAAGCGTCTGTGTGTAAAAGCGTCTGTGTGTGTTTGTGTGTAAAAGGGTCTGTGAGTGTAAAAGCGTCTGTGTGTAAAAGCGTCCGTGTGTAAAAGCGTCTGTGTGTGTTTGTCTGTAAAAGGGTCTGTGTGTAAAATCGCTTTTGTGTAAAAATTAGTAAGAGGGTCTGTGTGTAAAAGCAGTTGTGTTTAAAAGGGTCTGTGTGTAAAAGCGTCTGTGTGTAAAAGCTTCTGTGTGTAAGAGGGTCTGCATGTAAAAGTGTTTGTGTGTAAAAGCGTCTGTGTGTAAAAGCTTCTGTGTGTAGGAGGGTCTGCATGTAAAAGTGTCTGTGTGTAAAAAGCTCTGTGTGTAAAAGGGTCTGTGTGTAAAAGGGTCTGTGTGTAAAAGCGTCTGTGTGTAAGAGGGCCTGCGTGTAAAAGGGTCTGTGTGTAAAAGCGTCTGTGTGTAAAAGCGTCTGTGTCTAAGAGGGTCTGTGTGGTAAAACGGTCTGTGTGTAAAAGCGTCTGTGTGTAAAAGCTTCTGTGTAAAAGCGTCTGTGTGTAAAAGGGTCTGTGTGTAAAAGGGTCTGTGTGTAAAAGTGTCTGTGTGTAAAAGGGTCTGTGTGTAAAAGCGTCTGTGTAAAAGCGTCTGTGTGTAAAAGCATCTGTGTGTGTGTTTGTGTGTCAAAGGGTCTGTGTGTAAAAGGGTCTGTGTGTAAAAGCGTCTGTGTGTAAAAGCGTCTGTGTCTGTGTGTTTGTGTGTGAAAGAGTCTGTGTGTAAAAGGGTCTGTGTGTAAAAGTGTTTGTGTGTAAAAGCGTCTGTGTGCAAAAGCGTCTGTGTAATAGCTTCTGTGTGTAAAAGCGTCTGTATGTAAAAGCTTCTGTGTGTAAAAGTGTTTGTGGGTAAAAGCGTCTGTGTGTAAAATCGCTTTTGTGTAAAAATTAGTAAGAGGGTCTGTGTGTAAAAGGGTCTGCGTGTAAAAGGGTCTGTGTGTAAAAGGGTCTGTGTGTAAAAGCTTCTGTGTGTAAGAGGGTCTGCATGTAAAAGTGTTTGTGTGTAAAAGCGTCTGTGTGTAAAAGCTTCTGTGTGTAAGAGGGTCTGCGTGTAAAAGTGTCTGTGTGTGAAATTGCTTGTGTAAAAGGGTCTGTGTGTAAAAGCGTTTGTGTGGAAAAGCGTTTGTGTGTAAAAGCGTTTGTGTGTAAAAGGGTCTGTGTGTAAAAGCCTCTGTGTGTAAAAGCGTCCGTGTGTAAAAGGGTCTGTGTGTAAAACCGTCCGTGTGTAATAAAAGCGTCTGCGTGTAAAAGCTTCTGTGTGTAAGAGGGTCTGCGTGTAAAAGTGTCTGTGTGTAAAAGCGTCTGTGTGTAATAGCTTCTGTGTGTAAAAGCGTCTGTATGTAAAAGTTTCTGTGTGTAAAAGCGTTTGTGGGTAAAAGCGTTTGTGTGTAAAATCGCTTTTGTGTAAAAATTAGTAAGAGGGTCTGTGTGTAAAAGGGTCTGCGTGTAAAAGTGTCTGTGTGTAAAAGCGTCTGTGTGTTAAAGGGTCTGTGTGTAAAAGCTTCTGTGTGTAAAAGCGTCTGTGTGTAAAAGCGTCTGTGTGTAAAAGCTTCTGTGTGTAAAAGTGTTTGTGTGTAAAAGGGTCTATGTGTAAAAGCGTTTCTGTGCAAAAGATTGCAAAAGCGTCTGTGACGTCTTATTTCTCTCTGCGCATCTTCCCATCTTCACCTCTTCACATCTTCACATATTCACATCTTCACCTTATCACATCCTTACATCTTCAAATGCTCACATCTTCATCTCTTCACATCCTCACATCTTCACCTCTTCACATCCTCACATATTCACATACTCATCAACCTCTTTATACGCCTTATACATTCACATCTTCTTTCTTTGAGACATCTTCATATATTTCTCTCTCTATGCTTCATGCTGTACGATCTTCACAGTAACATATCTCACTATACTTCTCTTCGCTCTCGGGCCATCCGTGGTCTAGTTTTTTTCACAAGCGATATGCGGTTCAGTTGAACCACACGTCCGCAGCAGAGTGCCCAAGGCTAGTTGCTTATTTCACTTTGGGGGGTATGAGCTTCCATTGTTCTCTATATCTCCAGAAACAGGACGAAGAATGTTAATGAATCTGGTGGTATCATACCAATTCTTCATACTGGCGGAAGAGAACAGCTTCAGTTCGACAATAGTGAAATGTTGATAAAATGGATGGGTAAGATGGCCAAGGAGTTGTGGTGATGAACGAAGGAGTTGTAGTCTGTGTACTGATTCAGCAAGAACAATTTCTGGCCAATGGGCCCTAGGAGCCCCTCTACGAAAGGGGGATGAAATAGTGCGGAGTGACATGGAATTGTTAAACATAATACGAAATTCAGGAGAGTCCGGGTGACGGAGAATGTGACCGAGGTATTTGATCCGGGAGTCAGTAATGCGTATGGAGGAGGGAATACAGGAGTGGAGAACTGGATACGATAGTGAGAGGAGATGGTCATTAGAACAAGGTGAGTCAGAAGGCTGTAAAGTGCGGTGGTAGTATGGACTTTTGACTTGGAAAATTTGTCGAAGGGCTTTGTAGTGAAGACTATCAATCTTGGAGAGTTGAGCAGGTGAATAGACTTGTGAGTCACTGCCATGGAGGAGGATAGCTTGAACAATCTGGGTATAAACCCGGAGCTTGAATCGAGGGGAAATAAAGGTATGGCGAAAGAATGGATCCAGGGATTTGAAGGCGGTAGATGCCTGTGAACAGCGATAGTTGACATCTGGTGTAGAGGAGGATGTAGGAGTGATGAAAGAGCCAAGGTACTTAGCACCAGAGAGGGGGGTCAGAGGCGCATCCAGGGAGTCAATTGACGGCTCGGAGTGAAAAAAGGGTGCACAGAATGGGCAGTCACACGGAGTGTGAGGAGTAATTGATCGAGACAATGAAACTGGGAGAGAAGCATGAATGGAAATAAGCTGACACTTCTGGCCATTGAGCAAGAGACCGATGCCTGAGGCAAGGTGTTGGAGGAGGTGCAGCAAACGGGAGAGAGTCTCCTGTGTGCGAGCAATGAGAACTGTGTCGTCGGCGTATTCAACATCTGTAAGAGGATGTGTAAAGGAGTATGACCAAGGAGTATATCCGAAAATTTCCTGGAAGAAGGAGTGGAGATCAGCGGTAGGAGCGGATAATACGATGATAAAGAGGTAAGGACTGAGAGGGCAACCTTGTCCTATGCCCCGTTGGAGGAAAAAGGAAAGAGAATCTGATGATGGATCAGAAACGAAGAACTTGCCGTTGTGGTATAAGGCCATGATGGCCTGAACCATGGTGGGTGGTACTCCGTATCGGCGGAGCTAAGTGTGGATGACCGATGGAGTCAAATGCTTGAGACCAGTCAAGGAAAAGAATATACAGGGAGTTGGAGTGTCTTTCAAAGATTTCAGTGAGACGTCGTATAAGGAAGAGAGGAGTGGAAATGGAGCGATTGGCACGAAATCCAAATTGGTAAGGATGGAGAAAAAAATCTGAAGTATTGGCGAGGCGTTGCTGGAGGAGACATGCATAGACTTTATAAATGGAGTTGGTGAGAGAGATAGGACGGTAGCTGGAGGGTGAGCGGCTGTTCTTGTTATTGCCTTTATAGATCACAATGACCTTCTGAGCTTCCAGTGATCTGGTGCAGTGCCGAGAGAAAAACAGTCGTTGCAGTGACTGAGAAGGAGTTTCTTGATAGGGTGTGGGAGGAGGCGTAGGGTTTCCGTAGGGAGATTATCTGGACCAGGAGCGCGGCCAGTTTTAGTGCGGCGGAAAGCCCGATAGAGTTCATACATGGTAAATGGAGCTTCAAGTGATGGTTGTGGAAGAGCAAGAGGAGTCTCGATTGGATCTGGTAGAGGAGTAAGATTCCAAACATGGTCGCGGAGGTGATGTGCCAAAACGGTGGCCTTTTTGGGATCTGAGACAAGGAGTGCCATCCGGCTGATTGACGGATTGGGTACGGGGCTGGTACTTAGAACGAACCCGACGGATGGTCTTCCAGTGATCAAAAGGGGAGCCGAGATTATCCTGCTGGAGATTGGCAGTGAGCCATTTCTTCTTGTCAAGACGAGCAGAACGCTTAATTTTTTGACGAATAGACTTGTGGGCATTTTGTGGTGATGCGGAGATGGAGTGGATGAGGGAAAGAGTATCGGAGGAGATATATGGCTTTCTTTCAGGACGAGGGAGAGCTGGAAAGCTGGAGTCAGCGGCTAGAGGGATCTTGCGAATAAGATCGAAAGTGGTAGAATCAGGACGGTATGAAGCGGAAGAGGAAGGGAGAGAGGGAAGTGGAGAAGGAGGAAAGGAGGAGAAGCGGCCGATGTTGGAGCGAGAAGAAAGGCCGAGATTGGCATTGCGATCGGCTGAATTGTTGCCAGGAATGCCGGTATGGGATTTCACCTTAAAAAGGCGAACGTGTGTGAGGGAGGAAAGGTGATGGAAATAGTCAAGGAGAAGAGCGGCGAGCTCAATTTTCTGAGAAGGGAGTGAGATGCCCAGGAGGAGGTCAAGGACATATTGAGAATCGAGATGGAAGTGGACGGAAGGAGGAAGCGGAGGAGAAGACAGCAGAAAGGCAATTGCCTCGAGTGGAGCTTGGAGTTCAGTAGTATTGTTGGGGCCATGGACTGTAATTGGGAGGGAGCCTACCGGGGCAAAGAGGTCAAGAAAAATGCGTTCAAAATACACCGCCCGGATTTGGATGGAGAAATGTTGTATTGGTCAGGGCAGGAGCCATCCGTGTAAATGTGGAAAGGAAGGAGAGGATCAGGGGGAGAGGGGAGGTGAAATGCTGCAAGGGCGAGCGATTGGCATTGGAGTTTGGAGGGGACATGAGAGAAGCCCCGCTTGGGGGCAGGGGGGGTGGTCTGGGCCTGGGAAAGAATGGAAGCTGGAGCAACGCGGATTGGAGAAAGCGGCGGTGGTGCCATAGGAGATGAACGTGGGTCAAGGAGAGAATGGTGCGAAAGAGGGAACGGTGCTCGTTGCGACAAAGCACATGATCAAGGACGGCATAGGTATCCAACGTGGGATGTGCCGGAGGAGGAGGGTCAGCGGAAAGTTCGAGGCAGGTGACAAGTTTGGAGGGAGGGCGAGGTCTCATAGAGGAGATGATGCACATATCATTGTCCTGGATGAAATCTGTCATGAAAGCAAGATTGGTGGTAGTGGTGGAGGAGAAGATGGTGCTACCAATGTGATCTTGGAGGCCATCAAGCTGATTGGAGTAAAGGCGTGTGTTGAAATCCCCCATGAGAACCGGGATATATTCGGATTTGTAATGGGAAAGGAGGGTGTGGAGGGAGTCCCAGAATGTTTGCTTCCGAGTGATGTCGGAGGACGGGTCTTGGAGGGTGGAAAGAGCATAGATGGTGAAGAGTGCCACGCGGTGTGGCCTGGTGTTGAGGATTAGAACAGCAATACGGGAGTCGTGTGGATGAAAATCGTGCACAATCGGAAGAAGAGGGAGAGGAATGGCAAAGCCGACGCCCGCATGGGGGTCTGTGGAGGAGCCGGAGAGATAGAGATGAAGAGAAGGAAGCTTAAGAATGTCTGTATGTGAAGGTTTCAACGTTCCAAGAGTAAAGACGAAGTTGGCGAGATGGAGTAGCAAAGTTCTTCAGGCGAGAGGGAGGATCATCCAAGCGATCTCTGGAAATATAGGTGCGGAAAAAGTTGGCTCGAGATTTGGAAGTATGGGTGAGTGTGTGCGGAGGACAATAGCGCCGTTGGGCAACCCTACTAACCTGCACCTTATACGCGGGACCATCTGGAATGGGCAAGGTGGAACCCATCCAGCTTCTGCGGTGAGATAACCAAAGTCGGTATTCACGACGGTGTTGCCGTTGAAGGGTGTTATACTGGGTGTGTCGACGTTGGAGAGAAAGTTGAGAACGGAGATTTTGGTGAGAACGGTCCCGCGACGCACGGCAGGGTTCGTGACCACTTGTCGTAGAGGGAGGAGGAATGTTATACTGATAGGAGAAAAAGATATTTTTAGAAGGACCGTGGTCTCCCGGCAAGCCTCTGGCGGCCCCTGCCAGCTCTAGCTGTGCATGGATGAGAGTTCTACTGTGGCCAGTAAAGGAGTGATATTGCCTTTTGCCCCTGCGAAAAACCACAATGAGGTATGTTGGGTGCAATATTTAACATGGTGAACCTGCATGCCATTGGCTAAGGAAAGGGATTTGGAACGAAACTTCTGAAGGGAGTTATAAAAATCCTAATGGTGGAGATAACAGTTACACTTTGGACAGTAATCAGAGGAGATGTTACCATTGGTAATTTTCATATACTTACTAGGGTGGAGAAACTCAAAAGCGGCAAACAAGTGGGAACTTTTGGCCAGGTGTGGGTAAAGTCCTGTGCCTAGTTGGCAGTCTCTAAGGACTGCATCAAAAAGGGGGCCCTCTGTGCGGGCCTGCCCCCAGTCAGTGAAAAATTCAAGGGAATAATGGAAACAAGTAAAGGGATAAAATGGAATATGGATGCTAAAAACCAAATGGAACCAAGTTAAACAAGCCCTGAAGGCTGGGGGGGGATGTCAAAGTGAGCTTTTGTCACTTTGTAGGAAGTTGACATAAATGTCTTCTTCCTGGGATGTGAAGTCAATGGATGTGCAGTCAATAGCAAGTTGGACCCGTTCAAAGTCCAGGAGTCATTGTCTAACAAATTGGGAAGAGATGTTAGATGATGGTTTTCTGGAGTTTGAAAATTCAGTTGGAACATGTAGGTCAACTGGCTGTATTGATCAAGAGTGACTAATGGTACAAGGTGATGGAGGAAAAAGAGCAGTACCCAGTCGATTTGGTTGAGTAAAGCAACAGCTTTGAGGAGTAATGGGGTGTACTTACCAAAGGAGCCCTGGGTATCTGCTGACAAGTGAAACTGCGCAGTCAATGGATGTGAAGTCAAAAAAAAGTGGCAGCAGTATAAGAATTGGTATGATAAAAGAAACAATGGAAAACACAATAAATGAAAATGAAACCATCATCAATGAGAACAATGAAAGCCCCCCCCAAGGTCAAGATAAACAACTGTACCAGGTGGGATAGTCAGACAACTGCAACCACCCATGATGAATTCAAATCACGATCTTGGTGTTGAAAAATCATCCACAAACACTGCCAAAACAGGAGGTGTTCCCCTGACTCTAGCATCATGAAGAGCAATGCTTCCATCGAATTACCTTTATTATTCCAATGCCTGGATGTGGCCCATTGAATGTGATTGGGATCACCTTGGATCACTTTGGCAATTTCTGTCGACAAAAAATTCAAAGAATCATTTGGGATCTGAAGCTGTGAAGCATCCCTAGGTCGTCTTTGGAAAACATGAGCAATTTGCCAGTATGCCACATCTGTGAAACAAGTGCAAACCGAGCTCAGAGATTGAAGAGAGTTGTTGGTGAAGGGATCCATGCCGAGGTAGATGTCCATGTAGATGGAGGAGGACTGGATGAACTCAGCAAACTTCTCTGCAATGTAGTAGAAATTGCGCTCATGAGGAGAAAGTGGGATGAGGATCTTGTCCGTGAAACCATCGTTGAAGTTGTCAGGGAAGTGGTCGATGTAGTTGGGGTCAATGGAGTCAAGAGCAATGAGGGCTGAGCTTGCAACAAGGGTGTCCCAAGGAATGTTGACGATTCTGGCTGGATCAATGTCAGGGTTGGCAGTGAAGGAGATCTTCCATTGGTCCATGATGTTCTTCTGTTGGTATCGAGTATACTTGTCGATGTTGTCTGCATACCATTGGCAAGTGAAGAGATGGTCAATGAGGAGCCGATCATTGATGGAGTATCCTGAGTTGATAAGGTCGATCTGATCTTTGTCAAAGTTTGGGAGCTTGAACTTGGTCTTGACTGGATGTGGAATAGGGAGCCATTCATCAATTCTTGGGTCAAGATGGTAGAAGAGGATGAAATAAAGTGGCCGATCTTCAAAGTTAAATGACTTGAAGTCAAGTTCATTGCCAATCCATGGGAGCTGTTTGGAGGATTGCTGGTAGTAGTAGGAAAAGGCATCTTCTTCAGTGAGTTCCAGTTGGTGGATGTATCTGTCAAACTGCAGGGTCTTGGTCCACTCGAAGGAGGATGGGAGGATGTTCTGGTAAAAGTTGTTCTCCTGTCTGATGTATCGAAGATGGTATTCACAAAGTGGGCATCGGCCATGTCCAAGGAGAGAATCACAAGGAGAGCCATCTGAGGTGATGCCAGGGCACCAGTAGTCAAAGACTGGCATGGAGATCTTAGACTTCCAAGTAGGGGGCAGTTGGGAGTCATCACAAGTGATGCACTGGGACTGAGTTTGGTCTGGAGTTCTGTCTGAAGAATATTTGGAACCTTTTTGGGATCCTTTATTCTTTTTGGAGGAGGATTGTGGGGAGCCCTTAGATTTGGACTTGGCCTTCCCATACGAGCCTGAATCAATCTGGTGCTGAGCAAAGAGCTGCTGAAGTGTTCTGGAAAGGCCCAAGGATCCTTGTAGTGGTAGTTGTGGATGTGTTGCAAGTAGATTTGCCAAAGTCTGGGACATAGGCATGAAGAGGATGTGATATGGAAAGGTGGAGGATGGTACCTTGGTGTTGGAGATGTCAAAGGCCTTGTCATAGGAGAATCTAACAGTGGTAGTTCGATCGATGGCTGCTCTGCTGAGGGCTTGGATCATCTGATTGGCTGAGTCCATAGTGGAGTTGAAAGCATCTTGCCAGGCTTCCTGGATGTCGTTGAGGTACTGCTCAATGATGAATATCACACAAACATATCTTCTATGGAATCTGAGGTCCAGGATGTAGGAGGCTTGAGCAAGCAAGGAGGTGGAAGAGGCATCCTTGTGGGGCCAAATCTGTAAGGAGCTAATATCAGATTGGAGTTGGCCATTTGGACCTTTGTCTGCGACAGGGAGAATGTCTCTGAAGAGCCCAAGGAGTGTGTAGAAGGGCTGCCTGGCTAATCTGTCACTGGCGGAGATGTCAGGTTCAGCTTTGACTCGATACTTCTGTCTGCTGATTCCCCACTCCAGCCGACTGTTTTTGATGAAGTTGTAGAATTGAGATCTGAATGTCTCTGTGGTGAATTCAAGTCTGAGAATGCTACTGGAGGCTGTGAGGAGGTGATTGGACATAGAGGCTATGGATTCGAAAGGGACATTGCTTCTCTCACACCAATATTTGAGATTCCAGTCAAAGTTGTACTTGTTGAAGCCTGTGGCAGGGAGTCCTTTGAGGATGATGGATCGATTGCCCAGTCTGGCCTCAAGAGTCTTAACCCTGGTGTCCATGGGTGTAGTATTGTTCCAGCATGGTGTTGGTGTAGAACTGTTTGCAAGCTTGGAGCATGGACTGGTGGTACTGGAGCATGGCATTGTCAACTGGGGTGAGATCTGTGAAGGGTCTCTTCTTGGAAAGATCAAGCTTCTGTAGTTTGCCATGTTCGGGATCATAATTAAGAGTGTCTGGAGCTGTCAGGTTGAGGGCGAAGAAGTCCTGTCGAGCCTGTGAGGAGGAGCGCAACTCTTGTTGGAGTCCAAAGTCCAGGTCAGAGAGCTCTACATCCTTTGCTGCTAGTGCTTCGAGAAATTGATCCCACTCAATGTCTGTTCTGGCTTTCTTTGAAGGAGATTCTTCTCTTTTGGCTTTTCGAGGCTGTACATCTTGGGAGTCAGGCTGCTTCACTTCAGCCATGGCGCAAAGTCAATGGATGTGAAGTCAATAAGTGAAAGTGCAAACAAAACAAATGGTCAAACAAACACTACTGAGAAGGACAAAGCCCAAACACCATGTGGCTAAGTGTGTGTGTGTGTGTGGGGGCAAATAGGTCCCTAATTGGTAGCAGTGGGTCCCAGCATTGTCCAAAATGAACACATAGGGGAAAGAACCCAGTTGCAGTGGGGGTAGGCATGTTGTACAGCATATGCTGACAATGTGGCACAGCTAGGCTTGTGCCAAATGCCGTGTTCGAGTCTATGTCCGAACCTACTTGAGTCATTTTGAATTTTCAACGCCGGGACTGCTTGTGCTGGGAGCATCTGGGAGTCTGCGCGACGTTTCCGAGCCCAACCGTCCCCAGGAAATCGTCGAAAATCGACGTCCACCTGGAAAATCCAGGTAAAATCTAGGTAAAAAGACAGGAAAAAGTTTGAAAGATTTGTTTAAAGAAAAGTTTGACGTGGATACTATGTTCACACGACGTTTACATGACATTCACATGACGTTCACATGATGTTCACATACATACGAGACGAACAACGTCAAACATTTTGCTGCCGCCAAGTGTGCTGTGATCTGATGGATCGATGTTTCTGCCAAAATTCTTGTGTGTCGGATGTTGGCAAATTTCTGTACATTTCATTCGTGGCACATTCGGATGCCTTCCATTCGAATGGACGCTTTGACGTCCATGTCTGCCCCACTCCTGGGATTGCAGAAAAGTTGGGTGCGCCGTATGAAATCCGTATGAAACCATTAAACATCAGTAAAATAAGAATGAACTAACAGACAAGTAACAGTAGCAACATCATCAAAACAGTGGTACATCACTGTTTCGAGACGCATGCAGAATTATATCTATATACAAAAATAGAGATTTTGAAATAAATGAACAAAGAAACACTAAATGAAAAATGCAAAAAATAGAAAACATGTTGAAAACATGTCATGGTCTAAGCCTTCTTGTGGCAGCCTCTGGAAAGAAGTCCTGCCAGCATCGAAGGAAACGAAATCCAACGTGGCATCTGACGCCTCGGTTGAACAGGGATGCACAGTGAAAAAAAATCAAAACTGATACCAGAACTGCTACTGGAAAACAGAATAGGAAGGATGAAACATTCAAGAAAACATGAGAAAACAAAATAAGAATTGAACACGCTACCGATGCTATTGTTACTAAACCTGATTTTTCAACACGTTGAATTTGTCTCCCCAAGGTCCGAACCGAAGTCCCCACTGAGGCACTGCCCAGAGCCAGCAGACTTGCACCTGCCTGAAATGAAAAAAACACAAGTCAACAAATGGTGTCAAAATCGAAATGAGTGGGCAAAACTACAACCGAAGAACCTAGTGTCCTAGACCCTCCAACAGATTCAAGAGCTGCGGATCAGCTGACTGTGCTGATGCTAGCAGTTGTGGTTTACTCCTAAGGCTGAGGTGCTTGCAAAGACCCGGCACGAATTTCTCAGACAAAAACAATGAAAACACAACTACACCGACATAGGCAGAAATAAACAAACAAAAAAATCGGTGTGCAATGTTTCAAAGTTCCAGGGCTACGGTCCGGCTCGGAGCTCAGCAAAAAAATGACGTACGATTCCCATACCCAAAGATTGCCTAACAGGCACGGTTGCTGTGAATATCCATTTTCACCAATTTTTTCGAAACAACTTACAAACCCCGTGCTGCGAAACAAACCGCAAAAGAAAAATGGTAAACTACCATCAAAATTTTGCCCAACATCAAAACAATATGAAAAACAACAAGATGCAAGGAAAAACGGGAATCAAACCGCACAAGACAAACAAACAAACAATCTGCGGCACTTGCGACAGTCTTGAATTGACAAACATGTTGACATCACCCGACTCACACGTTTTGGCCACCATGCCGGGAAACTATGTTGGGACACAAAATGGAAAACAAAATCACACAGCAAAATGCAGAGAAAATTCAGCCACCAAAATTTAATGAAGATTGGAAAAACATGGTTCTACATAATTTTGTTTGCTAAATGGGGAAATAATGTTTTACCGTTGCCTCCGCAGGGCACCAAGCCGTGTGAGCTGTCCGTTGCGTCTGCTTTAACGGCCTCGACATGTCGTGCACCAAAAAATCTGCAGAAATTTCAAAAAAATGTGACTTGTGTGCAACCCGCAGGTGCGGTTGACGCTGGATCTTGACGAATTTGGCAAACATGTTGCACACATTGGCACATCTCAATCTCAAACATCCATGCCAAACATCCATGCGATCCCATTGTTCCCATGGGGCTGCGGCTGACTCATCCCGCCTTACAGTTCCAAGTGCTGGAGGCCACCACATTTTCACATTGGTTTCAATGACAGTGTCAATGTTTGCAACGACTCTGTTTTGTTTCTCGTATTCGATCGTTGCAGTTCCGAGCACCAAACCCTGTCCCCCCCCTTCGGGGCGGGCCTCAGCAACACAAAGTTCAACTGCATCAACACATCAATCAGCATTTTGCAAAACAAAACCGCAGTGTTTGAAGCGAAACCGTGTTTCAACAAAGCCGCAGACCTCACACGGCGCCAAAATTCCAATCCCACTGAACCAGAAAATTGCAGGTCACACATGGTGTGGTTTTCCACTTTCCACGGAAATCAATTTTAATTTTGGTTTGAGCGTCCCCCTTGAAATTCACCCCAATGGGTCAGACCTCCCATTCTTGTAAGTATAAACCTGGGAGATTCGCAAAAACACTATACAATGAGCGGGGGCAAGGAACGCATTTTCCATACAAAATGCAAGGATTTTGCTCAAAAAAACGGACTCTGAACATATCATTTTGTAGGGAGGTAATTTTTTTTCCGCAAATGAAACGGCGTGCGCGAAACTGTTTTCCTTGAATCTGGGCCTCGACGGTCATGCAGCATTTGATGCATGCCTGATTGGGTAGCGCCCTTTTGATCCTCTCACAAACCGCCTATGGGATTCGAAGGAGTTTCGACTGTACTGACATGTGATCCTATTGAACATGTCTGCAACTGCACAAGACTGAAATGCAAATGAACATGCAATTGTACTGCATGACAAGTGGCATCACAAAGGAGTGAAATGTTGTTCACCCCGCCTCAACTGAACCTATGGTTGTCAGTTGACTGCATTTGCAAAATCCAGTAGAACTATCGGCAAAGTTCCCAAAGCAAAAGGGCAGTGGACTATGGCACACCTAAAAAGTCTCATGACTTCCGTTTGAAGTCAGAACACAAAACTTCGTCTCACATCTTCTCAGGCATCGTCCAAGCCAGCATACATAAGACCACGTGTTTCTATGATCTGAGCTTCCAAGACAGCCATGGCATCGATATTGTTGGCCAATTCGGCCTCGTCATACTCACATTCCAAGCGCTCCACTCGGTTTCGCAGCAGCTGGTTCGTCTCGAGCATCGTCTCTCGGAGCTCTGCAGAGTGAGCACTGTGTCGCACCATTTCATCATTTTCCATGGAACTCTCTTCAGAAGTTTCAGCATCATCACTCAGAGGTGGTCCGTAGTGCATCAATGTCCAATACTCCACATCAGACACTTCGCACATTTCACTGTCAAGGTATCTTCGTCTCTTCTGCTGTGGGGTTTCATGGTTATTTGGGTCCCACATTATCCAGCCCAACCTATATTCTAACTCATCCAACACTTCATGCAACACTTTGTCCATTTTGGTCGCAAAGACCTCACCACGCGCCTTTCCCAGAGCATATCGCAGGTAGAAGCAAAACCCAACGGCTCCACAAAGCATGGTGATCAGGATGGCTATCAGGGCTGACTTCACATCGATGAAGCTCCAAGCGCCATCGGTCGAAGAAGGATCCAAAGCAGCATCAGAGATCGAAGACATCGCAGCCATTTCTCCAGGACTCAAGGCGAGAAGGAGAATTCGGAAAAGTTGTTTCGGGGCGCTGTATCCTTGTTCCTTAAGAAGTCGAATACTGGTTTTCATGTTGTCCTGCTCTTGAATCTTGTCATAAGCACTCATGCCAACATATTCAGAAGTATCCATGTTGAACACTTTGCACATGCACATGAGGTACTCCATTCTATCTTTTGAAAGTCTCTTGGTCCCCAAGTCTGCAGGATTGTCACGACTTGGAACTCTTGAAGGGATCAATCCTTTCTCTTTCACACGCTGTTGCATCCACAAAACACGAACACTGATATGTCGAATACGTCCTACACCAGATCTAAGCAGGAATGAACGGCCTGCGGAGTTGTCCATCTTGACGTACGTGACAGCTTTGATTGAACCTCCCAAGATGAAGTTCAAACACTACTCTAAAAGTACTCCATCGCAACATGCACTGGTTGCAGAGTAAATTTCGGCCTCTGCTGAGGACAAAGCAATGGCTTTCTGTGATCGCGAACTTGAATACAGCAGGTTTCCAAATAAAAAGATGAATCCTGAGGAAACTGACTTTCTCGTTGATCTGTGTTTTGCCCAGTCACTGTCTGAGAATACTTCTAAGGTATACTCCTCAGGGGTATAGTGGAGAAGTCCATGGTGACCTTTGTAAGTCAAAAGAATACAGTTCTGAGTGCATCCCAACAGATACATGCACAGGTGTCGCAAGCAAAGAAAGGAGTTCTCAGTCGGTCTTGACATTGACTGTGACAAAGCTCGAATCGTGTATTGACACTCGATGTATCACTGGAGATATACAAAAGAATACCAATACATGATCTATATATCTTTGCATATTGGGCGTCCAACGCTTTGGAGTTGTCTGGTTCATCCAAAAGAGANATCACTGGAGATATACAAAAGAATACCAATACATGATCTATATATCTTTGCATATTGGGCGTCCAACGCTTTGGAGTTGTCTGGTTCATCCAAAAGAGAGTGGCCAGGAGTCTTCTTTGGCATCAGGCTACGTTTGATCTTCAACAGCTCAAACAGTTTCTCCAAGTGTTTTGGATGGCTTTGTATGGCCAACTGGTTTGGACCGACCATGACATGCTTTCGCTTCAAAAACGTCAGTTCATCACCCTCTTTGCATACTACATCTAACGCTATCTTGTACTTGCCCTTCAAGGCTGGCACCAAAGTTTCGTTCAGGTAGGTCTCTTTGACCAGGCACAAAACATCGTCCACATGTAGCAACAGAACACATTCTGAGTCAGCAGCTCGGAGTAGGCAGGGGTATGCATCGCATGGGGTGATTTTCAACTCATCACGCAAGAACCCGCTAAAGGCATCGTGCCACATCTGTGATCCGTTCCTTTGGCCTGGNTAGGCAGGGGTATGCATCGCATGGGGTGATTTTCAACTCATCACGCAAGAACCCGCTAAAGGCATCGTGCCACATCTGTGATCCGTTCCTTTGGCCTGGGAGTACTCGTCCAAGTACAAACTCCATCGTGGCACCTGAAGCATCAACACATGTCACTTGAGTAAGTTCTTCTTGAGGAACCATGAGAAAAGCATCACCAACATCGATTGAGCAAAGCACATATCCATCGTCCTTCCACTTCATAAAAAGCGTAGGAAGAAGCCTTGTAGTGATGACAGAAGAAGCAGGTGAGAAGAGATCTTGTCTATCAGGACTTAACCATGCAAACTCTCGTGCGACATATCTTGAACGTCTCAACCATACTCTTTGTCCATCTATGTGCTTGTCTCTCCAGGCTCTCACCATTCTCGTTGTCAGTCTCTTGGGCGTTTGACCTNTCTTTGTCCATCTATGTGCTTGTCTCTCCAGGCTCTCACCATTCTCGTTGTCAGTCTCTTGGGCGTTTGACCTGCATAGTCATAGCCCTCTGTGGGAAGCAAGACTCCCATCGCTTTCAACCTGGAAATCTCAAGGTGATCTGCCAAAGTGTCAATTCGAAGAAGTTCACTGTCACTAAGCTGAGGTTCTGCAGTGGAATATGGAAAACAAAGTTGTTTCAACAAAGCAGCATCACTGACATCGTCACTTTCGGTCTCCATCTCATCGTCCAACGTGAGATCATATGTCTCCAACTCATCGNGCAGCATCACTGACATCGTCACTTTCGGTCTCCATCTCATCGTCCAACGTGAGATCATATGTCTCCAACTCATCGACCTCATCATCCTCAAAGGTCGTACGATGTTCATCATCTTCATGTTCAAAAACAGCAAAGATCCTAGGGTGTTTTGAGGGTCTCTCAGACTCTTCTGCAGCAGATTCACGTGAGTGCACACCTGAAGAAGTGTCCATGCTCCTCATTGGCGCTTCCAAAGCACCGCCTGCAACTGGCTGTGATCCACTCAATGGTGTGGATGGCACTTGCAGTCCAACTGCAACTGGAAAAAAAACCCGCCTCAGCAGCTTGTCCCATCATCTCATCTAGGGTTTCACCGTCCAAAGATGGAGCACTGGTTGAAGGTGCAGGCAAAACTCTCGGTTCAGGTCGTACCTCCTCTGGAGTAGGTGGTAGATTTCTAACTGCTTCTGCTTCCTCATCCCTAAGTGGAGCTGGAGTAAACGGTGCAGGAGTAGGAGGAGCAATCCGCTTGGCAAGAATCAGTTGAGAACCTATGAAAACTGCCAGGGACATGTTTCTACTCTGCTCATCATTTCACCATTCCATCCATTTGGAAACCGTCGAATACTTCGTGTCATCTGTTGATTGCCAGGAACTGCTACTTGTTCACATCATTGTTGATTGTTTTCCCTAACCAGATGCCTTTGACCCATTGTGGTGCTCCTTTGGCTGACTGTCGCAAGTATCCTAAGATACATTCACCAAACATTGCAATACGACCACTGTACGTTCGATCAGCACAAAGTTCATAAGCTGTATGTCCTTGTTTGACAACATATCGATTATGTAACCATGCCGCATGCAACAAACTCCATGAATACAAAGGGTGTTGGCATCCAATTGTGCCTTCTGGGATTCCACAACCTTTCTCAACTTGCTGAATCAGCAGATTGGCCTGTCGTCTCAAGAGTTTTACAGTAACTTCGGCTGCACCATTCGATGCATGACTGCCAGGAGGAACACTTTCCACAATAGTCTTCATACCTAGACACCTGTAAGTTTTCCTGACAGCTTCCAGCAAAGCCAAAGTTGATGGCTCCTGATCGCACTTCAAAGAAATAGTTGAATGACCAAGCCAAAGAATAAATCTGCAGAATTCAGTGCAAAGGTGATTAAGCCATCGTCCACCTTTCTGAGGTGTAGGCACCGTATGCATGGCACCAGTGTGCCTGTCGTGCAGAAAAAGAGCACAAATTTTATCTTCTTCATCATTTCGTGCTGCATAGCCAAAATCGAAAGAAACGCAACTGTGGCCTGATTCGACATGAGGTTGAGGTTCATGACCATCTTGCCTAGCATGATGAGCTACACATAGTTCACACCATGCTGCGTATGGATAGTGTGTGAGGTTGTGTTGAGCACGCTGCGCTTCGGTGGGTTCAGCTGGAACAGGTTGACCAACAGCTGGTCTCAGTCGCTCACCTTGCAAGTTTCGTTCAGCAGCATGAGCAGCAATAAGCTTTTGTGCTTGGAGATGTTCCCAAAGTCTTTGCAGCAGTTTGACTTTGCCTCCTCCCTTTGACAAACCCAAAGATTGGCATGCACCTCTCAAAGTATTCAA
>BGPT01000514.1:35713-115400 GCA_003297045.1 Symbiodinium sp. clade C Y103 | reverse complement strand
AAGCTTTTACACACAGCAAGCTTTTACACAGAGAAGCTTTTACACAGAGGAGCTTTTACACACAGAACCTTTTACACAGAGAAGCTTTTACACAGAGAAACATATTTGCACACAGCACATTTTACACACAGCACACTTTTACACAGAGAAGCTTTTACACAGAGAAGCTTTTACACAGAGGAGCTTTTACACAGAGGAGCTTTTACACACCGCCAGCTTTTACACAGAGAAGCTTTTACACAGAGAAGCTTTTACACAGAGAAGCTTTTACACAGAGAAGCTTTTACACACAGCAAGCTTTTGCACACAGCAAGCTTTTACACAGAGGAGCTTTTGCACAGAGAAGCTTTTACACACAAAGAAGCTTTTCCACAGAAAAGATTTTACACACACAAAGAAGCTTTTACACACACACACACACACTCCACACACAAGCTCTTACACAGAACCGCTTTGACACATAATAACGCTAGAAATTACAGCTCCAAAACCGAATCTCGACGCCGAAGCCGAAAAAAGCACGATTTTGAAGACTTTTTAATAAGACTTTTATTAGGAAAATCACCAGCCCCAAAAAGGAGAAAATCTGCTGACAAATCACCAGGGAAACCTGGGCTGCGCCATCCAATACGATTTACGATGTTCAGCTGCCAAACACAATAGTATTACGCACGCAGCCACGCCACTCAGGCACCTTGATGCAGCCATTACAATGCGATTTGCAAACTCTGCATTGTAAAACACACTAGAACTACGCACAACAGCGCAAGAAATTGCAGCTCCAAAACCGGATCTCGGCGCCCAAGCCGAAAAAAGCACGATTTTGAAGGTTGTTTAAAAGGACTTTTAATAGGAAAATCACCAGCCCCAAAATGAGAAAATCTGCTAGCAAATCATCATCGCAGGCATTGGTGCAGCCATTCCAATACGATTTACAATGTTCAGCTGCAGAACACAATAGTATTACGCACGCAGCCGTGGCACCAAGGAACCTTGACGCAGCCATTACAATGCGATTCGCACACACTGCATTGCAAAACAAAAAAGAAGTACGCACAACAGCGCAAGAAATTACAGCTCCAAAACCGGATCTCGACACACAAGCCGAAAAAAGCACGATTTTGACGACTTTTTAAAAAGACTTTAAAAAAGAAAATCATCCGCCCCAAATAAAGAAAATCTGCTGACAAATCACCATCGCAACCATCCCATGCAACATGCATGCAGCCATTACAATGCGTATTGCAATATCCCATAGCCACCCCGCATCTCTCTACGCACAAAGCAACACAACATGCAACATGCATGCTGCCATTCCTATGCGATCTGCAACCAGAGATTCCTAAACACACTCTAACTACGTACGCACGAACACATCCAAAGCACCTTGAAGCCACAGTTACAGTCCGGCAAGGAAAAGGTACCAAAACGATCGCACCCGCACCCGCCGCGCACACGAGCTACCCTCCATCGCCACCGGAAGCCACTTTACCCGAAAAAACACAATGTTTCGTGCCCTGACTACCTCCCAGAAACATGTCCCATGTAACATGCATGCAGCCATTACAATGCGTTTTGCAACGTCCCATAGCCAACCCGCATCTCTCTACGCACAATGCAACACAACATGCAACATGCATGCTGCCATTCCTATGCGATCTGCAACCAGAGATTCCTAACCGCACTCCAAATACGTACGCACAAACACATCCAAAGCACCTTGAAGCCACAGTTACAGTGCGGCAAGGAAAAGGTACCAAAACGATCGCGCCCGCACCCGCCGCGCACACGAGCTACCCTCCATCGCCGCCGGAAGCCACTTTACCCGAAAAAACACAATGTTTCGTGCCCCGGCATCCTCCCAGAAACNNNNGCGTTTTGCAACATCCCATAGCCAACCCGCATCTCTCTACGCACAAAGCAACACAACATGCAACATGCATGCTGCCATTCCTATGCGATCTGCAACCAGTGGTGACCCAAACACACTCTAACTGCGCACACACAAACACATCCAAAGCACCTTGAAGCCACAGCAACAGTGCGGGAACAAAAAACATCAAAACGAACGCAGCCGCAACCGCCGCGCACACGAAGTACCTTTCATCGCCGCCGGAAGCCACTTTACCCGAAAAAAACAATGTTTCGTGCCCCGGCATCCTCCCAGAAACATGTCCCATGTAACATGCATGCAGCCACTACAATGCGCTTTGCAACGTCCCATAGCCAACCCGCATCTCTCTACGCACAGAGCAACACAACATGCAACATGCATGCTGCCATTCCTATGCGATCTGCAACTAGCGGTGACCTAAACACACTCTAACTGCGCACACACAAACACATCCAAAGCACCTTGAAGCCACAGCAACGGTGCGGGAACAAAAAAACATCAAAACGAACGCAGCCGCAACCGCCGCGCACACGAAGTACCTTTCATCGCCGCCGGAAGCCACTTTACCCGAAAAAACACAATGTTTCGTGCCCCGGCATCNCCTCCCAGAAACATGTCCCATGTAACATGCATGCAGCCATTACAATGCGTTTTGCAACGTCCCATAGCCAACCCGCATCTCTCTACGCACAATGCAACACAACATGCAACATGCATGCTGCCATTCCTATGCGATCTGCAACCAGAGATTCCTAACCGCACTCCAANCCAACCCGCATCTCTCTACGCACAATGCAACACAACATGCAACATGCATGCTGCCATTCCTATGCGATCTGCAACCAGAGATTCCTAACCGCACTCCAACTACGTACGCACGAACACATCCAAAGCACCTTTGAAGCCACAGCAACAGTGCGGGAACAAAACCGAACCGAAACGACCACAGCCGCACCCGCCGCGCAGACCAGGTACCCTTCATCGCCGCCCGAAGCCACTTTACCCGAAAAAACACAATGTTTCGTGCCCCGGCTACCTCCCAGAAACATGTCCCATGTAACATGCATGCAGCAATTACAATGCGTTTGCCAACAGCCCGTAGCCAACCCGCATGTCAGTACGCACACAGAACGCAACCAAAGCACCTCGAAGCCACAGCAACAGTGCGGGAACAAAACCGAACCAAAACGACCGCAGCCGCACCCGCCGCGCAGACCAGGTACCCTTCATCGCCGGCGAAAACCACTTTACCCGAAAAAACAAAATGTTTCGTGCCCTGACTACCTCCCAGAAACATGTCCCATGCAAAGTGACCACTTCTCTAAGTCACCGCTCCTCTAAGTCACCACTTCTCTAGGTCACCACTTCGAATTGTTAATGTAGTGAATTGTTACTGTGGTGAATTGTTAATGTGGTGCATTGTTAATGTAGTGAAGTGTTCATGTGGTGAATTGTTAATGTGGTGAATTGTTAATGTAGTGAATTGTTAATGTAGTGACTTGTTAATGTAGTGAATTGTTAATGTGGTGAATTGTTACTGTGGTGAATTGTTAATGTGGTGAATTGTCAATGTGGTGAATTGTTAATGTGGTGAATTGTTAATGTGGTGAATTGTGAATGTGGTGAATTGTTAATGTTGTCAGTTGTTAATGTGGTGAATTGTTCATGTGGTGAATTGTTAATGTTGTGAGTTGTTAATGTGGTGAATTGTTAATGTGGTGAATTGTTAATGTAGTGAATTGTTAATGTAGTGAATTGTTAATGTGGTGAATTGTTAATGTGGTGAATTGTTAATGTAGTGAATTGTTAATGTAGTGAATTGTTAATGTGGTGAATTGTTAATGTGGTGAATTGTTAATGTGGTGAATTGTTAATGTGGTGAATTGTTAATGTGGTGAATTGTTAATGTGGTGAATTGTTAATGTGGTGAATTGTTAATGTAGTGAATTGTTAATGTGATGAACTAATGACAAGGTGACTTAATGATCTCTTCACGCAGGTGCCCACCTGATACAATGATCTTTGGATTACTAGGAATGTGAAAGTCCGTAACTCGGAGTTTCTCTACGAAACTTCCTCTGAACATAGCCATGGAAAACCACCATCTTTAATAGGTGAATCACCATGTTTATCATCAATAATTGAGCCCTTTTCCATCTTAAAATAACCAGAGGGTAGATTCAACCAGGAAACCCCCATTTTAGGAAACTCCCATATATCAATCCAGTTCTGGACACGTTCAGCTCGGCCCAGTGACTGGTGCTGTATTGGCTCAGCTCGGATTCCATGCGCGACATTTGCCGCGGGGCTTAGGAATCTCCAAAAAGTCGGGATTTCTGTCATTCAAAATACATAAAGATACCAGGTAGAGATTTCTGTCTACCAGGTAGAGATGATTCTAATCTATTTGGTATCGGTTTCAATGTAAAGATCTCGAGATTTCTGTCACTAAAGACCTAAGATTCAGGTAAAACTCTGCACAAAATATACGGATACTGGTTGGAATAGAAATACCCTTGCGATACGTATGCTGTCTTCCGGTGAAGTAGAACAGAGAGGTGTGTGTTGAAGTTCCATGGTGGATGTTGTGGCTGTCTGGGATCTGGTGCTATCAATGCCAACATCGTCGAAGCCATGCTACCAGCACTGCTGAAGTTGCCACACCGACTTCAACATCTGCTCAGCAAAGAAAACTACACCACTTCGCTGGTCTCCCTTGCACGCCCAACGGTTTCTCTTAATGCGTGACCAAGGTTCCACAACTGACAGCTATCTGACTCTCAAGAGCAATGTATACACTCAGCACTAGGTTGATCACAAAAACTGACACTATAATCCGATATGTTCATTATTGAAAGATTGTCCAAATCAAAACATGGGTTTCTTTGTGATATGCCAAGCATTTTGGTGAGATGGCTATTTCACCAGCCACAGACTCAACATGGCACAAACTGCCTCCGGCAAAATGGCACGGTTGTACAGTGCCCGCCGCTGTCTGGTGGCACCTTTCTCAGCCTTAGACCGTGCGGCCATCGTGGTTCAGCCACCCATCCTGAGACCACCTGTCGCGGCCTCAAAATTATCCAATAGTGACTGGAACCTGCCGTTCTTCTCATTGAAATACATTTGAAACAATGAAACCTGGCAATGGAATCTCCCCGTGAGAGCCGAGTGGTAGTTGTTGCAGGGAAAAGATATCAGACATCGGAATTGTTAAGCCTTGTTCGTTTGTAGAAGGCTAATGAATTCATCAAATGGTGGTGCTCAGCATCGGCAATAGTATGTCTGTCTTCCTGTCTTCAGCAGAGCCATGCCGTGATGATCTAGCAGGTAGAATTCAACCTATGATGCAAGTCCTCCTCAATCTATTGCTTTCAACACCGGCGAACTGCATCAAATACACGCAAAAACAATCCAGAAATCAACTGAAATATCCATCATTTGCAGGACGTGTTGATGTCTTCCTATTGAAATTCCTATTGTCCAGTCGTGCGCCACTCACCCGCCAGGCATCCCGGCATTGTTCACCACACTGGAGGCATTGGCCTCTCGCTGGGCCAGTAGTTCGGCCTCAGCATCTGGGATTTCACTGGATTTCACCAATTGGTATTGTTGTTTCTTGCTGTTGTCTACTGTTGTGGGTCAAATTCTAAGGCTCCAATTCTTGTAGGCACGCTAGATTTAAACCACTGCAAACCATTTGATTACCCATAGCAAACCTCTTTCTTCGGCCAGTCTGCTAAAAGGGTACTGCAAGCAGATAGCCCACAGGACCTTCACCCCGCAACTGAGTCGTGGGGCCGTTCGCTTTTCGACATACTCGGGTGTCTCGATCTGAGGCGAACTAGGGCCGCTGTGGTACAGCATGGCGAATTTCGTCAGATATAAATAGGACCAAGCCAGAGATCGGGGGACTTATTGACCGAGCTAATTTTGACCACTCACGATCTGGGATGCTGATCCAAGTGGGCTGGATGGATATCCAAATCATCCACTGCAATGATACAATATTTGCAGTGGTAAGATACTATCAAGGAATATCAAGGATATATCAAGAGTATTTTGGGAACGCCCTGCAAAACGCCACTTGTGGCTGGCGATGTTTGAAACTCTGTGCGACCTGCCGATTTTTTTCGGTCTCCGAGCCTTCATGAGACATTTCCGCATGATCAGTGCCTACAAGTAGCAGCTGCTAGACCCATCACAAAGCTCAGCAAGTCATGAAGAATACATGAGACATGATGGGACGTTGTATAAAGCTGAGAGACTCAGGTTCCAATCAAGTCCACCGCATGATCAGTGCCTACAAGTAGCAGCTGCTAGACCCATCACAAAGCTCAGCAAGTCATGAAGAATACATGAGACCTGATGGGACGTTGTATAAAGCTGAGAGACTCAGGTTCCAATCAAGTCCAAACAAAACAGATAGGGCACCATTTTCTCAACATGAAACCGCGACGTGTCTCAGATCATTCGACCGACAGCTTGGCACCTCTTTCCGACAGGCCAGGATTGTGAAGATGCGCCCAACGCAGCAATCAATGTAACTGCAGGATCCCCACCGTCCCTCCATGCATGGTGATGTTGGCATGGTGACTACTGGAGTTTCATTCATTCCTATGCTTGTTCGCATAAACGTCTAGTCCATGTGATGGTCCAAATCAAGAAGTTTGACTGTTGTGCTTTGGATGGCTTTGCTCACAGCTGCTTTTGCAGGTCCAAAGGTGTCCAAACCAAGACAACACTTGCGGGAAGTATTTGAAATGCTCGCCACAAGCAGCTTTTTGAGAGCCACACTCATCAATCTCTGGCTGGCATTTCTGGCGTGTGGCTGATTGCCAAGCATGCTGATAAGTTCCAAACACAATGCTTTCACATAAAAACGATGCAATCCTCATACATGGCGTGGTATACTGAATCACATGCATCGACAAATCACGTGGCAATGGATCCAGTTGACTGCAGGAAATCCGCAATCCCAATTCTCCCGTCAAACTGCCCCTGGTCAATCTGGCACATCAACTCCAATTTGCTGGTGAAAACATGTGAAAATCCTGGTTTTAGGCTGAAGTCCTATCCCAATCAAGTCCATTCGGAAAGAGATGAGTTCGGTACCAAGCACCACTTACCATCTATTCATCATAAGTCATACTTACATAATCTTACATATACCTTACCATTTCCCTAGAATCCCTCCAACGCTTACGTGACGCCAGATTGGTTTCATCAACCGGGCTGCTCCAATCTGCCCTCACCTCCCGGATCTCGGCGCCAATCTGCTCCTTCACCTCAGATCCCATGGCCGGTATCACGGGATGGTGCAACGGTGGAGTTTCACCAGTCCCAGAGGATTCAATCACCATGAAAGTCATGAAAGATGGATATAAATGGAAAGAAGATGATTGAAGCACTATGACATACTATGACTGTTTCTCTCGAAGTGCCGATATATGGCCCTCTTATGCCACCTTGATGGGGAACAGCAAGCCATTAGGTTTTGAGGAGCTATTCAATGCGAAGACTACACCCCCCGAGAACATCCTAGGACAATATGATACACATAGATATACCAACGATAGAGCCAAAATCCCCCAAGTGTCAAACATGTGCGCCGCAAACGTGTCTCAACATGATTAGACGGTATCTTCCGAATCAGCCTATCGTTCTAGTTCAATACTTTCAGACCTCTGCAAAGCCTCGGCTTGCAGCATAGATGTGAGAACCCTTGGAACCTCCCTGATACGGAGTTGTTTGAAAATGGTCATTCCCCAATTTATGTCTATTTTTAATGGGAAGATGAGGGAAGATGGTGATAAACCATTGGATTTTGGGGTACTCTATTTTCAAACAAAGTCATACTGGAAATAGTCGTAGAACCATGTAGAACAGGGAATCTTAGACACTCCTTTAACGGCTCGAGCGGCTAAGGTTCCTGACCACCTTGACCTCGCGCTCCTCCAGTTCGGCCGCCTCAACAGGTTGGGGGTGTCCCATCAAAATGGGGGTGTCCCATCAAAAGGGGGATTTGGGAGTACCCCCAATTTTCGGAAACCCCCATTTTTATCATGTTGAAGGAATCCGGCCTCTCGAGCTTCCAGGTATGGGATGCGGTTGTTCCGCATCCTTTCGATGGTCTCCTGCATGTTCTGAGCTTTGAAAGGACCAAGGTCAGTGACAAAGGACATGTTTGAAAAATCTGTTGCCTTGAACAATCCAAAAGCACAATGAGAACTCACCATCTATAAATGGGTTTCCCTTTTTTCCACACCTGAACTGGGGATTTCTCACTCCCATGATTGATTTTCGGTGAGTAAAGCCAAAGTTTTTCGTCGAAACTGCCCCCCAAAACTGAGAACTTGCTGCTTCATTGTGCCATGGGATGATCAGCACGGGATCTCTTTTCTATTTCAAAGCTCCGGTCGAGGTCTCGCACTGGCGAATCGGAGCAACGCAATGTCCCAATGCCAGTTTTTTGGGCACACAAAAGATGGCAGGGTTTGGACATCTTTAGAGACACATCTTTTTCAACTTCCCCCACTTTTGGAAAAAAACGTCAAGGTGCCGCCTGGCATCGAGAGACATCGCTGCTCGGACATGCCCGTGGGTTCCGTGGGCCGCTTTCGGGCACCAACGATACGTCGGGCCGGGAATCCACCACGCTCCAGCCCGAGCCTAAGCACCTCACGCAGCCATGTCACTGGCGTTGATCTTCGCAATCCTCGGGAGTTTCTCACATGTTGGCAAGTGAAGAATCAGCAGTAGACAGTGGGTCCTCCATGACTAGCTGGGATTACTAGAGAGTAATTGCTTTAAGTAAAGTGAATAGCGATGTGAAAACCAGAGGTGAGATAAAAACCATACCAATTTGCCTGCCTTCAGCGCTGCCAACAAGCTACAGCTGGCCTCACCCTTGCATGATCCCTGAGAAATTGTTCCCAATCCCATTGGCCAACCATGGCTGAGGGGGTATTTTACAACCATTTTTCTTTGCAAAAAAATGGGGATGGTTTATGGCATTGGGTTTACCACATCCCATCCCCCAAATATCAAACACCCCCCATAAGCCATGCTTTGCTGGTGGATTTACACTTATTTGGGACCATGGAAAGGGGGTGTGCAATAGATTGGATTATGGGTCCTATCCCCATTAAATTCTCATGATTTAATAAAACACAATAAACCTCTATTGGTTGAGATGTTAATAGGGAACATAAACATCCTAACCCTCTATTTAATGTGACAATAAACCTCTATTGGAGATGTTTTGTTATTGACCACATTAAATAGTGATCCCGATCCCCACCAACAGGATCCACCAGGGTTCAGCCGGGCCCAAGCCGAGTTGCTGCACTGGAGCCTTCATGGCATCTCGCCGGAAGGGCTCCCCGAGTTCCTCGCTGCGGGGGGGTCCTAAAATGGAGGTACCTAAAAAATGGATGGCTTATCATGGAAAATCCTAACAAAAAATGGATGATTGGGGGTACCCCCATTTTAGGAATCCTCCATATAAAGAAATCACAAAACTATGGAATAATCATGACTCTAGTTGGAGTATCTCAGTATCAATCTTCCTTGGCGTGTTGAAACCAGCAATTCAAGTTCAAATACTTGACCCACGGAATGGATCCGATGCATCTGCAATGATATCCAAATGTAATACGTTTATGATCATCATCATTATTGGTAGAACAACCAGTCATTATTATCAATTTGCCATTTGGCCCCAGAGGTCCCATGGTGTGCCCACCGTCACTCCTGGTTCAGCAGCACCTCCACCAGGGTGGTCTCTTTCCGTTGCATCTGACCTTCAATCGCCGTCTTCAGAGCCTCATCCAAGCGTCAGCGGCTGAAAAAATCGTCAGCTCCAACTGCGTTTTGAAGGGAAATTCCACGCTTCATCCATGTCTGATGAATACACCCAGACAGTACTGTGAAAAATGAAGTGACTCTTCAAAAAGATGGCTTGACTTAGCCATCTTACATCCATTTTCCAGGTTGTACCATCTCTCTGATCCCATCCCTCGGCTGCGCCTCTTCCAGCTCCGAGACGCTGCCAACCTTCACTCCCTTCAGGCCACAGGCTCTGGCCATCTCCGCATATTCCACGCCTGCGATGTGACCAGATGTGACCAGTAGAAGTTGATCACAAGAAGCAGCCATCAGCCATCAGCCATCATCAGCCATCAGCCAGCTCTATGGCGACCATACTTTCTACATTCTGTGACTGAGATCTTGAAGCGATACTACTGGACAGTATCACCGCAGTGCCGCCTTTGTTCAGCTCGGTGCCGACAAAGTTGTCATCGTACCACCTGGCAGAATCCGGTCAACAAATCCATGAAGATGTCGACCGACACTGGCCATGGCTAACCTGTACCCTAGACCACACAAGACAGAAGGCAATTTCAATAGGCAATACAAGAGCGTACAGAATTCCTCCCAGATCCGGCGAAACCAAACCACATCATTCGCACACCAAATGCCGCTTCCGATGCCGAAGGACAGGGTGGTGTTGCGTTTCTCCGCACCCCACTGAAAGTTCCGGAAGACCACCATGGTCACGGGTGGCCTCGGATGTTTTTTTTCAGATAGGGGATACATTATGATACATCCTGCACGAAAAGGGAGCTGACCCACAAGTCTCTTCAGGTTCGGGTGGCATGAGATAAAAGGGATAAAAGCTCCAAGAGGGATTGGTCACAAAATGTCGCCAGAAGTAGCAGCTCCAGCAACGATTGTGTCTCACACTTCGGAACCCCCCGGGCTCCAGAGGCTCGGCTGGGATCCACCTGGGGATCCCGACCAATCACCTCGTCCACAGGCGGTCAGCTCGTTGATGGAGATGCCAAATGCTCCATCCCCGGCGAAGCCGACCACGGGCACCTCGGGGTTGCCCACCTGGCGTAGCTGTTCCAATCAGGAAACACCACTGATATGACATAAGTTACCAGTAGCTATGTGCACTATAGTAAACACCAAACAGCTCTTAAGGCTGTTAATAGAAGTGCTACAGTTTTGGTATTACCATATATCAGATATCAGCTTGATATACCAATGGATACATGGTGATACCAATCCAACTGCTCCTGGCCTTGGCTCCCAGGATGGATGGGAAACCATACCCTTGGTGCGGCAGATCTGATCTCTGTCAGTGTGTGATACCTAGAATCCTTTGGTCAAAGTGCAAACTCGAAGTATACCCCAACTTTCATCAAATTGGAGCTGTGTTGATCTTTAACAATTTTTCTCCCAACTCCCAATTTTTCTTTGTGCCGTTGGTGGTTGGCGTCTCTGTGTCGAAGCAAGGCACCACAGGGGCCGAAAAGACCCGGGGAGAGGTACTTTCTGGGCGACTGAAAGGAAGGATAGGCATTGCCAATGGCCTCAGATCTGATCCGAGCGGTGCTTACTGCTTGGGTCAGAACCGAAATTCCCAGTCTATGGATATGCGCCATAATAATGATAATAATGGATATATCCCATAGTGGATAGTGATGATATGTGATAGTCCCCAAGAATCATCAACCAACAGGTGTTTAGCCGAGTTTAGCGGCCACTGCGAAAATGTGAGTCTGATGTGCGGCAAAGCAGCGCAATTGTTGCCAATGTCAGAGGACATGATAGCCTTGGAAGAATTAAACAACCAAAGGAGAGGTCATTTCAGCTGGCAAACTAAGTGCAACATCACCAAATCGCACTATGTTTTTTTTCCGCATGAACGTACATGGGACGACAGAACAACTGTTGCCAGGTGGAAGGTCTCAACTAGAAAACGTGCGTCAGTTGCTACACCAGCCCACAAGACAACAACGACAGCCCAATCGGTTCTAGCTCAGCGTCTTGGAGCTTTTCTTATTCAATATTCCCCCCTTTATTTCGGAAACAAAAGAAGAATATAGTCACCATTCACAATCTTAACCATTCCCACAGAGTTCCTTTTACCGATCCCAGGATCAGCCAGTTATACAGTTCTACCATGTTTGAATCTAAGCTCTTGAACGATATTTCAATCACCATTCACCAATCCCAGGCATCCAGGAAGCATCCTTAGGCATCTGTCGCATGATGGCCCTCCACGCCTGTCTGGGCGACATCCGCTCAGGCGCTGCCTGACGCGCACGCTGGTTCCAGGTGGTGCCTTCATCGTCCAGTTCGTGGTCCATGCCTGGGACGACAACAACGGGTCACAACGGGACGGGGGGATGGGGCAAAACAATGGCAGCCTAACAGGCCTAAGATCTAACTAGCTAGATATAGCTAGATATAGCTAGATATAGCTAGATATAGCTAGATATAGCTAGATATAGCTAGATATAGCTAGAAAAGAAACGTTGATCCCTCAATTTTTTGGTATACTGAGTTGTTGTTCGTATGAATGATTGTCTCTTTCTCTGTAATAATTATAAAAGTCTCTTCTGTTTATCATCCAATTCTTTCAGACTGGTCATCACATTTTGGGGTACCTAGTGTTGACCCATATCCATCTATAGGTGCTGCCGCCGATCAAACACCAAACACTGTCGGGGGCATCTGAGAAACTCCGTTTGATGACTACAGAAGAAGAAGTGCTGAGAAGAACTACCGATAATTCTCCATCCCTTATCCACAACTTGCAATGAGTCAACCCATGGTTCTTTGACTCTGTACTCAAGAAAAGTGACAAGCATACAGTTTGTGATACTTTTGAAATGTGTTTTTTCTCTCTCTCACTCTATCTCTCCGGTGCTCAAGCAAGCAAACCAGCGAGTATAACATAGCATAACTGTATAACTGCTTGTAGCCATTAGCCAAGGGGGTTGGGTATTGCTTGCATGAAATCGAGCCAGTTAATGCCAATCTGTTAAGCTCCCTGCTGTTCAGTTCGGCAGCCCATGCCGCCTTCTTCTCCTTTCGACACATCTTACAGTTTAGTTGCAGGTTGGTCAAGGGGGAGAATCATCCCACCAACCCATGTTTAACCACAGCCGAAAAAAAGTGCTGTTTCACGCATGAAAAGCGAAGTGAAAAAAATATTCGTGCACCCCAGAAATTTGTCTCAAACGCCCCATAAATTGGGTAAAAACTGCACTTCCCAAGTTTTCTCAGCCCGTTCTCAGCTTCAGCCGTGCTCCTGGATGAGCTTTTCACGTTCGGCCCTGCCGCTTTGCCCAGCCCCAGGAGCCAGTTGAGCCAGGAGATCTTCCTCAGGTGCCCGGCTCATGGAGTGATCGGAAAATCTATTGGTAACTACCATCATTTTTTCCAATGATTATGGGAAAATCTATGGTAGTATCACTGTAGATTGTAGTTTCCGCTAGATTTTCCTCTAACATTTCCCTTCACCGCAAAAGGTTTAAGTGAAAATCAATGGGAAAATACACTGGAGGTTTTCCTGTAGCATTTAGCTTCACTTCTGGCAAGACGTCGCAACAAAATGTGGTGTTTGCCAAAATTCAAGGCCAAGGGAACCACGGATTCTGGTCGTTTCTTGGATTGGATTGTGTAAGATTATCCAATTCAGTGGGTACCCAATATTCAATATTGACATATAACATACTAGCCCATTCCCAGTTGGCAAGGCAACACCTGAATTTCCCTGTTGAAACTTTCTGGGAACAACCAGACGTGGCCAGCCAAGCTTCAGCCACCAGGCCTGCAGAAATGCTGTTCAGTTGGTGCCCATAGAGGCCCAAAGGCTGAAACTGTCCCTCCAAAAAACGGCCCCCACCGCTGTTGCCAATTTAGTGGCAATACTTGGTGTGGTCTGTGGCTAAAAACTCACCAAACTCCCAGGGCTGAGAAGCCATAAATGGGATTCAAGGGTCGTTATGGGAAAGAAATCACCACAAATCTTCATCAAAATTCCTCAGTCTTTTCCCATTCCAATGGCCATAAATGCCATGTCAATTAGAAATTGAAACCCCCAATGATCGCCACCTGCATCACCTTGGATTCCAACATCCACTGGCTTCGTCAGTCCGATGCGGTCGCCGTTGATGTCTACCTGGCCGGAGAGGTGGTGAGTATCAGAGCGAGAAGCTGTGTCAGTCATGTGGCTTTCTCTCTGAAAATGGATTTTTGGATTCTCTGGTTGAAAGGTTGATCCTTGCTGCAATGCACAAAATTACAAAAAAAATCGAATGGGGATACAAAGACCTACACACCGTGGTAGTCAGGCAACCATGTGGCTTCTTGCCTTATCTGAGAACAGTCTGAAAATGGGATGCCAAAAAAACATGGTTGATGATCACGTTTTCTCATTTTAAACTCTAATTTTGGGATCCGTGTGTAGAAATCTCAGGGGGCAAACGCAACAACAAAAGAAATGTCGTGGAAATGTTCAACTGCAGGGCCCTGATGTTTTGAACGAAGCTGGGTGCACGGCACCTGAATGAGCTTGGCATCCTTTGGCCAATACTCGATGCCATAGCATGGCAGCGTGGAGAAAGGGTTCAACCTGCGGTCCAGCTCTCAACATCAGAAGCAGAATGATGAGGCGATGGCGACAATGGAGCCTGATGATTCCGTGCGATGACGATCTGCCATCAAAGTTGCACTTTCGTTGGTCACACGACCACACCGACTGGAAAGCAACAGCAGAATCCACCAAGAAAACAGAAGGAAACTCGATCTTTTCTTCCAAACTCCCAGATAACAAGTTCCCCACCTGGTAAATCCTGTTATCTCCTCTTTTTTTTCAGATGGTATCTCTCCTTCTCCTGGTGAATCCTGGTAGTGCCCACCTGGTGCCCAACGCGAGCACCACATCTGCTTTGGAGATCATCTCCATAGCGGCCTAACGCCACCGTTGTCGACAACGGTGACCACGGAAAGATGTCAACGCTACAAATGTGGGGTTTAACCGGGGTTAAACCAACAAAATAGATCAAAATCGCTGGTAAACCTGATTTTTTAGAGGGAAAAATAAGAAAATGAGGGGTAAAACTCAAGAAACTGAATTTTCATTTGAATTCACCAGCAAGTTGTGTGACGACCAACAAGAATTGGGAAGGTGAATGGTGTGAAGCACTTTTCTGTGCCTGTTTGCTGGCCAGAACGGGGACTGATATCTTATGTATGCATATGATTGCATATATGGACGATATGACCGGCGCTAAAATGGAGATCAACGGGCAATGAATGGTTGTTGGTTTGTGGCCATCTGGGTGTATGAGACATTCTGAACAAGAATGGAGAGCGACCCAACCACCATGGGATTCACGGATCAACAACATCCAATCAAATGAGCCAACAAAAATTCAGGATATCAGCCTGAAGTGATTGATCCATTGCTCCGTTTTTTCCACAGCAAAATATGGAATCTTGAAGATATGATGATCATCATCCCATCATCCCGGAAAATAAGTGGAAACCACCAATCAGCTGGATCAACGACACTGCAGAGTCCCACCTTGGAGCCGTTGTAGCCAAGAGGTCCCACGTGCAAAGGGTGGTCACCTTGTCCAACAGCGACGCTGAAATGTGTCTAGGCTAAGTCTATGGACCAAGTGCGCGAAATGGGATGGTCTTCTGCTCGAAACTTTGAATGTCTTGAAATGAGAAACGTTTTTGCATCTCTGAAGTCTTCACTCAACGCAGTCCAAAAGATGTGGGCACTACCCATGAATCACCTGGGAAGGCATCGTTGTGCTGATAGTTGCAGCACACGGGTGCACCCAACTTCTCCGCCAACTTTACAGATGTCTCCTGGTCACCAACTGACTGCAGTAGGAAGGGTGGGCTCATCGTGTTGAAATTGTTAGGGCGGCAAACTGAAACAAATGTTCAAACTCCCTGTAACATGAGCATCTGGCAAAATGAGCAAAATCCAAGAGAAGCGGCACAAATACTCAAAGGGGGCATCGGGTAGATGCCCCGAAAATAAAAGGATGAAAAATCGCAAAAATTGCTAAAATATCCAAACTTTGTAGCTTGGGGTGTCACCAACTTGAGAAAAATTACACGTCGAGGCTCTACTGCTCCAGAGAGAATCACACCGGCGCCATTCAGCAAGACCGGGAATTTTGCCTTCCACCAGGGGAAGCTGAACACAGCCGAAGTATGGTCCCAGAGAGTTTTGTACCCAATCCGGAGTTTACCATGTGCTTACATTCAAATCTCTTAGATGTTTTTCCATGCTTCCCTGTCGCAGCTCCATCCCACCTGATATACCCCATTTTACAGCAACTGTTCATCAAGAAAAACCATGAGAAACCACAATAAAACCACCAATTTTCCCATGATTTTCCCAAAAAATCTCGAAAACCACCATAAATCACAAGTTTTTGCCTTGTTTTTTCCCACCAACAAACCTTGGGAAGAACCCCATCCCCCCCACCGCCTGGGACAAGATCTCTGCCGCCTTCTGGGTGGAGGCTCTGCCGCCCGCGGAGCGTTCCAACTTGACGCCCGTGGGCAGTGGGAACTCCACCACCTACGAAGCAAAGCGCAGAGATGACGGACTGGTGAGTTGACCATAGATGGTGCTATGACTTTAGATGACTAGTAAACTCCAAAAAATAATGATGGTAAACCATGGTAAAGCCCAATAGTAGGTTGGAATCCCTAAAAAGTTGTGATTAGTATGGTGGACTAATGATATGATGGTGGATAAATAGTAGATTCATCACTCTTTGGGGCTATAGTTGACCATGGAAATCTGGATGGTTGATTTTTGTTGGAGGGGAGAGAGAAGTGCAAAACTTGAACTTTGGGATCGAGATGTTAAACGTGTGTTTTGATGTCACAAATAAACCAGTGTGGGTATATTGAATGGGACAACCGAACAGTGATGCTGGAAGGCACTGAGAAAATGAAAGGCTCACGTTCTTTTCACTTTTTGCCCAGTGAATGGTGAAAGGATGTGAAAACGATGCCTATCTGACGACGCCGCCTGTGTCCAGAAGTCTCGAGGAATGTTGATCTGCGCAGGGGCACTGCAGTGAAGTGCCTGGGCAGAATGGGCTGGATCTTGAGGTTCACCTGGTTGCAGTTCCAAGTGCGACCTCCTTCTGCCAATCACCAAATTGGCCACACTTAGTTTGGCTTCGTCGGATTTTTTACCCTAAAACTCGCTGCTTTCGAACATGAGTTTCTTATATTTTCTTCTATCGGAGTCATGATAAATCCCATTAAATCCCCCACAAATTGTGGACACAGCCCCAAATTCCCCATTTTGAGTCCCAAATTTTGGCCGGCTTCCCACCTTCTCGATCACACGGTTCAGTACCTCGCAGATGCGCGTATGGTCCCTGACCTGCACAGAGCCACAGAAGTTGCAGCTGAATCTGTTGGTGACTTGGGCTAGGATGGGCTAGGATGGCTAGGGGTTAGTTCGTGGACTAGGGATAGTTAGTTGAGGCAAAGGTTTACTAAGTTGACAAACCAAAGGGGATTTGTACAAGTGTGGATTCAAAGCATCTCGAAACTACGAAGATTCACCAGAACGAACCCCTGAGATGAACATCCCAGCGCCTAGCAAAAGCCAAACAGGACAGTTGCGCCTCCTCTTGATAGCATACGCTATCCTTGAACATGGCCATCTGTTCCACTTCTTGGAATCCACCCTGGCCGATGGTCTTGTTGGCCGCCTGGGCAATGACAGCAATCCACTTCACCAAAAAACGCCGCGCAATTCCCAATCTGCCTGTGGAGTAACCAACAGCAGTGGTGTATGATTCCAGTAGGCCGTCTTCACGGGCGTCACAAAGTTGGTGATACCGGGTCCATTCTGCGCGATCATCATGGACCTGAGGTCTTTTGTGGCTGGAACCCACAGATTTGGGCACTTTCAAATGGTAACCATCATTTGTGACATTTGGTCATCTGTTCTAGCTTTGGTAAACTCACCAATAACTTTGATGTTGACCAAAGCTAGAACACTGGTTGACCATTAGAACTTTGGGTAATCCGTTTTTGGATGTTTTTGAGTGGTGGAGAATAATAAAACCCGCAGCCCCACAGCCAGTGGCTGGAAAGCTCATCCGAGCAGCATCTTCCCAGTAGTCCTGGTGTAGCCATCCGCCATCATTCCAGCATTGCACTCCTTGGATTCGGATATGCTTTTGTCTGAAGAGAAGCTACCTCCCTCTAAATCTCTTGTTTCATCATGATTTTCCAAACCTATGGCCAAAATTGACTGGTGCTATGTTCTCACCATTTTCAGACACAGCCATGTAGAAAAAATCGCATCGACGCCTTGGATCCAAGGTGCATGCGCACAATCCCAGAACTTGATGCCTGATCAAATGGAAAGAAGTTTCCCATGCCATCCACTTGAAATTCAGAACAAAAGCCTCAGAGATTTAAAGAAAATTACACCACCGTAGACCCCAAACAGTTGTTGGATATAAAATTTTGGAAAAATAAAAGTGGTACTCGCAAATCTATGAAAGTCATGAAAGTCCCCTACACATGAGGCTCCCATTCGATGGGATGATTTCTGCCTGCAGCTGGGAAGAGATCCGAGATGGGCATCATAGCAGAACCTGAGATGATCATTGAAAAGGGACAAACTTTCAGTGTTTTGTCCGTGAAAAAAATCTGTTTGGTAAACTTGAGATGGAGATTCAATGCCCTCTGCGTCTGCTGAGGCCTCCAATGTCGGTCTTTCAACTCTGCGTCGGCAGTGCTTTGCCAAGCAGCCAATGATTCCAAAGGCGTTCTTGATACCATGCCTTGGAGGGTTGCAAGGTCGGATCAGCACAAAGCTTCAGCTGCAATGACTTTGCTCTTGTGCCGAATGCTATACAGGCTATACCACCATACTCTGCATCCCAACAGAATATCTAGAGTGATTCTGAAGCCACGTGATGCCCCTGTCACTCACAAGTGGACGTGGGAACAGTTTCAAACCCACCATCGAACTGCTCTGACCTGTGAGTCTTCTCTGACCTGTCCTGAAACATACTTGATCATGGTTGACTGGCAAATCCACGCTTTTGATATAGAAAAATCATCTGCAAACAGATACCAGAAGGTAGCTTTTCCATCGCGAAGTTGGATAACCACGCCAAAGGTACCTGAAAACTGATTCAGATTTTCTTTCCCAAGCATGTCTCAACAGCAAGTGACATCTGCAGAGTCTTTACGAAGGCTTCTTCAGTGGTCATCCGCATGGGTGCTTTACGTTCGCCGTGCACGGGCTTGGCGGCCGCACTGAACCTCGGTGGCCACTGTTCCAGTGCCGGGTAATATTCTATTGACAGATAGCCCTTTGGTTATGACTCACGGTGATGCAAACTGGAAAATCACCATTTTCTAAAAAATGGTAGATCCACATGTTTATCATCCATTCTTATGGGCCATTTTCCATAGCTATGTTAAATAGCCAGAGGGTATCCTGTTGTATCTGGTTTAGGGTCAGTACTTTGTGCCCGTTGGGACCCGAAATCCTGAGGTATGGAGCAATGGACAGGCACTTGTCATTTGGGGGACTTGGAAAGTCCCTATCTGTTGGATCAACATAGTCACATTGTTGAAATGGAAGTGAGACATCGCATCAAAATCCCTTGTTCTTGGCCGTAAGTATTAAAATCAATGACTCCGCACATATCCATAGCACACCATATGGAGGTTGACTGAAATTAGGGGTACCCCCAAATCATCCATTTAATATGAATTTCCATTGTAAGCCATATATATATATATACACAGTATATATAATGTGTATATATATATATACATATGTATATATATATATATATATGATATATACTTGTGTATACACATATATATATATAGAGTTCGCCCCTGGTTCTGCCCGGGCACGGCCGCACCACGAGCCCAAACGACCTCGGCCGTGCACAAAATCGGCCAGGCCCAAAACCACCCGCCATGGCCATGATGCCACCAGGTGCCGAGACGAACAGCACTGCGATGCTGTAACCAGCAGTTCGGATTCGGAAATGTGGTCTGTGATCACAGCATATATATGTGATGATTCATACTATGTATATATATATATGATATATGATATATGATATATGCAGTGATTTATGTACAAGATACAAATATATCACATATCTATGCTTGGAGTTTCATGTTTCGGCTGTCATACATCATCCCTGCTCAATCAGCTCCTGTGGCCAAAATCTGTCGCGATGCGCGGGCGAAGCGGCACTCCCGAGAGATCCAACATGGAATAAACATAGCCAGTTCCAGGAGGAAAATATGTTTTTTAATGAACATATTGGGATATGTTCCTCTTGGATAAACATATGGCGATATAATGGGATATGTCATGAGATAAACATAGATAATGCAGATCATGGAGATATAGTGGGATATATATATATATATATAGCCAACTGAATATCATATGGCTCCACCTGACATGGGATCAAAAACCCTTGGACGAGTATCATGGTGAATACCAGCTGCTGCGAATTCGCCCTTCCAGGTTTTTCTTTTCCGCCCCAACTGGAATATACAGTGATATACAGTAATCCTACTTATGTATTCACAAGTCCATGTAAACCTAGTGCGGACATATCATTGCCACTTTCAAGACGTTCCATTGAAAGCTGGAAAAACTTAATCCCTCAACAAAGCTCAGCAGTGTCATTTAATGGTGTCACCTTTTCTCTCCAATTTGGTGTCATCTAATCAGGGCCTACGTGCCAGCCAGGCTGGTGAATTCATTCCACTGCAACGCCCCAATGAGGTGGTGCAGTGAGTCATTGCCTGTCCCCATTCGGGGATAGCCTACCGAATCTACCTGTGGCAAAAGCTTCAGGGACGGAAAAATCATGAGCAGTGAGCCCTTCTTCAGTGAATTTGACCATCAGATTGAATGAGACTTCACCACCAAACTGGGGATCTATAATGATCTATATAGTGCTACATAACCAACAATATTGAAGCATATAATGGGGATAATATTTTGGCATGACCACTACACCAGGATCTTTTGTTCACCATCGAACATCTCGGCATTGCAGAATCGAAGTATTGCGTCCCCGAAGAAAAAGACCACAGCTCCAGTTACCCATTCGGGTGGTGGCGCTCCTGTGGCATGTCATCCAGTGCAACGGAAGAACATCAGATCCAAGCTGATAAGTCACATCCGATCGGATATTATTTGGGGATGTGTCAAAACCTATTGTTGCCATGTTTAAGGGGAAAAACATCCATCAACCAGCTATTGCCAGGACTCATAGCCAGTTGATCATGCATCGGTGCTGAATTGCCACGCCTTCTCACAACTTTCTGCGATGAAACTACTGATTTGCACAGCATGGCAAAAGAGTTGAAAGAAAGAGCGGATGGATTTCAGTCCGTCTGCATAACTCCCCTTGTGTAGGATTATAGTAACCCCCAAAATGATAGAAAAGATTTGAAAAGTAAGTTACCATGAATCTAGTAGGATTTTACTTTTCTATCTTTTTTAGGGTCCTGCCATACAGCTCAACTTAGTCATTCCTGGGAAATTTTACGTTACGTCTGGGAACACTGGCAGCCTTTCGTTGCAGTTATTGCATGACTGCCCTCGTCGCGCAAAGCATGCAGAAACGCTTAAAAAGACAACGGCAGGGGCCAGTTGCTCTTCGAATTTGGTCCTCAAAATCATAGGCTCCAAGGAATTACGATTCAAAGATTGTGGTCCACGAAATCTGGTACTCCGCTGAAAAGCGATATCCGATTTTGGGACAGGCCCATGGACATGACATGGTCACTGTATCTACCTTGAAAGCACCGTGAGTTGTGCTGCGATTTCTGGGTTCCGTCTCACGCTTTGCCAGCAATGGGCGCAATGGGCAGCTTGATAAAACCTGCCACCAGTTGCAGAATCCTCAGGAAATCTTCACCTTTTAAAAATCAGAACCTGGGATGACTGTAAACTCAGCTTTTCATGTTGAGGCTATACTGATGCGGCTTCAACCCTCTGCTGGTGACTTCGTCAGCCGGCACCTTGCTTGGCATCGTATCCACCGGCTTTCTGACGCATGTCTTTGAGGACCTCAGCATCTGGCCACGTCCCACCTGGATGGTTCTCCTTTACAGAGTGTAGCAGCAGAGCAGGTAATCTGTAGCTGCAATTCATCTTTAAACATCAATACGTTTAATCGGTAAATCATTGAACTAAATGGACCAGTTTCCATGGCTATGTTGGTTTATCAGGGGGTACTCCTAGTTGTACTCCATGAAAAAGGGGCTGCTGCACCCTCAGAAAGCCAATCTGCTTCAGCTGTCGAGTCCCAAACTGCACAGCTGCTCGGCTCCTGGTGATGGTGACACGAGCGCTAGCAACATCTGGCAATGTCTCACAGCACTGTGGCCTACAGCCTTTTCAGTTGAGGCTGTAAAACTGTATCCAAATCCAAAAAAAACGTAGCAATTTGAACGTCAATTCTCATCGGCAATCATTCATTTTTGCGCTAGAGGGGTTCAGTTGTTTTTCGAGAAGTTGCATCCATTCTTGGCAAACCATTCCAATCATTCCAACACCCCATCATTTCTCAATATCGTACGTTTGCAGACCAGACATACCTTCGGATCATCATTTTCATGTCGTGTCGAGCTGAAGAAACCACCAAATGAGCCATTAAGAATACCCCTGTCCCATCTCATTATACTACTTGGTTGATAGGTTTCCATACCATGGGTTAGTTTATAATCCCCAACAACTCAGGTAGTACAATTCCCTATGTAGAACCCAGTTATCAGTTATGGTATACTATATAAATCATGACAAAGATAGATTACACAAACTAAAAAAACCTTCCATAATCTTCTTCGTAAGTATAGCCCCACTTGAGGGGACTTAGACCATGGGATGATTTCAGTACTCCCGATGAGATGCGCGGCACCTCCGGATCTGTCAATCGGAACTGAAAGACCAGAAAGGGCACCCAACTGGGATTTTCGGCACCTGGGACGCCGATGGCCATGAAACATGGGGAAAATGTGGGGGAAAAGGTGGTGTTCAATCCATTGAATATCAGAAAATTACTACATGTTAATGTTCAGGTACCAAACCCAAATGTGTTCAAATCAAACTTGAAGGTATTGTAGTGGTTTCAAAAAACCGTTTGGCTGGATTCCTGCCTTTCTTGGTTCTGTGTCTGTGGCATAGTCACCACTATGGGCACCCAGCACGCAATTGTTGAGCTGTAAAGTCTTCATCTATCCATTGAATTAGCTTACCACTGAGGTATGGGGGTATGGGTTTTAGTATCATCAACTACGAAAAATCGCCAGAAAGCTGCGGGTCCAGGGAGGTACCAAACTACCTGAGCTTCATACCTGGATCATCACAATAGCCTGGGAGAGGGTGGCGATCGTTGACCCACTTGACCCATGAAATGAGGGATAGCCCCATGAATCAGGGAAAATCACTGGTGAATGTTGGTGAATGTGTTTGTGGACTAACTTGTAACTGAATTACAAATCGGACAATCCATTCCATGGGGACGTATTTTCCAGCAGGGTGACCAGCTCCAGCCCCTCAACAGCCATTGGTTGCCTGGGTGTGGTTTCGTATGTTGGTCATCCAAGAATTTCATTGGTGTTTCCCAATCCCCATCTTGAGGTTTCCTAAATGGGGGTACCCCAAAATTATCCAAGTCATGGATGACCATTCTAATTGAAACATTTTGAAACCCATGCTGACTGAGGGATCCAAACCATTTTAGGAAACCCATTGGAATCCCATGATATTCCCAATCCCATGAAAAATCACCATAAAGTAGCATGAAATCCCAGTGCCATTGGAATTTCATAGGTATTTTTTCTCAATCCCCATCCATTGAACAAGGTGATTTTTGCTGATCACCGGCCAACGCTCGCCAAGAAACACAGCGAGATGTGATCGCCGTCTCTCAGCGGCAACGCATCGTTGGACCTGACATGGCGTTTCCCCGTCGTCATCCCAACTTGAATGGATTGGTCTCAAGGGAAAATGGGAAAATCATGTAAAACCTATAGGAAACTATGGGGAAACTATGCTTTATAACATGTTATAGCCCTAATACCCTTCAATCTTGGCTTTGTCCTGTAGATATTCAACCAATTGATTCACAACTGGGTGTGCTGAAGGTGCGGAAACCACAAACTTCAGAAACATCAAAAAACTGAGCCCTAAATTGCCCTAAATGAATGATCTATATATCGGTATAGGGTTGACTGCGGACTGCAACATTCCCATGCCGCTCCTTGCCTGTACAATGCACCCCTCAAGTTTGGCAACTTTGCCATACAACAACGTGTAATTTTTTAACAACCCTTGTTGAATGTAAAATCCATCACTTGATCTTGCTCCCATTTGATTTTACCATGTCTAAACAAACTCTACAAGGTGGTACGCCCCAGTTAAAGCAGTTATGTTTGTTGGTTTGTAAACCCATTATATAGCTAGTTCGATATGCAGTGAACATGCATAAAGTAGCCATTTTCCAGAAAATTGACCTGGCTGCGTAGACTCAGAAAAGTTCACATCGGGAGGTGACTGAAATCCAGCAGCCTTAAAGCTGCACATGAGGACAGCGAGCCCACACCCATACCATTCCTTGGGCCAAGCTGGGTAGATCAATGGAAAATCAGATGACACCGGAGGGTCAAAATCGTCAGCAACTCTGCCTGGATCATAATCCCTCTCAAAAACTTCGGTTCTGCAGAAAAACACAGTAAGCGCGGCACTTTCCCAGGTTTCGGATGTAGAAGGTGCAGGGAATACCTCGGAGATGGCACTAAAACCCCCACTTTACCAGTTCTCAGCTCAACCCGGCTGACTGGTCGACATAACGACGGCTCTGAGAAGCCACACGTTCTCCCCAAGCACTTTGACCCGTGGCCTCCGGTGTGGATCCAGCCGTGGTTCAGTGGGGTGAAACTTGTGGAGCCATACAGTCTATAGGTATGATGTTCCCACATGTCGCATGAAAAATCAAGGAATTTGACATTGCCAGGAGATGACAGGGCAAAATCTGGGAGTTTGGAGTTTAGAGGTCTCAACTGCTGATCCGAAATGCCATTGATGCAGAAATCCTACGCCACCGGGGTTATTCAAACTAGTGTAGAATTTCCTGAACTGGGCCGCATCTGTCACTATCAAAGCTGATGATTTCTTATGCGGGTTCGAATATGAGCTTAAAATATTCAAAGTCAAGCTTATCTGTTGAAGGCTGTGTGCCATGTCCAAACTGAAGTAAAGGATGAGCACGCCTGATCATGGGGATTCAACCAACCCCCCCAAAAAAAAATGGCCCAAACAATGCTTGTTGCTTTGTTGCGGGAATCTTAACCACCAATAACCTGATCCCAATGGATGCCTTTCCAGCCCCGGTTCCAGTTTCCACTTCGATCTCGAAGGCTTTGCGAGAGATGCACTTCAGCAACCTCGACCGATCCAATTGGTTTCCCAGTGGGAAACCAATGGCGAACCGGCAAAGTTGCATCCCAATTAAGTGGATAGTCACCATGTGATATACCCCAGCTATAGATATGTATATAGGTTATGGATGGTTATGGCTTGTATATATGGGTTGTAGTCCACAACTGGCATGCACATCCAAGTAACAACTCTTCCTGTTGCTTACCTCTAGTCAAAAGTCAAGCCCACGGATTTTTGGGTCATACATACAGGTGACGTTGATACCCGGCATTGGTAGTGTTGGTATTATGTTTACTAATGGGCATCCTGATTCTGATATAAATCAATGCTTTGCTTTACTCATGTGGTATCCTTCACTGGATTGGTTAATGGGAAAATTGAAACCGGAAACCATGGATTTTCCCATCAAATATAGAGGTGTCCGGTGTCAATTTTCCCTTAAACCAATCCAGTGAATCGCCCCAAGGCTGCAGCGCCCCGGACTGGTCCGATAGGATGGGCTGCAAGACGCCCTCGTACTCCGTGCGTCCAAACTGAGCCAGATTGGTCCGCTGAAGAGAGATGGGGACTATGGGGACATCCAAAAACCAAAGCTGAAACTACAGAAATATCAAGGGAAACACCTGTTTATTGAAATCAGAGATGGCATTGTCCAAAGCTGTTGATGAAAATCCAGAAGTGGCAAACCGGATTTCCCAGTTCATGGATTGTGAGAATCCCCAAACTAGAATTGGGATAATCCCCGAAGTCGTCATCAACAAGGATAGATCGCGTCCCTGCATCTGAGGTGGTCACCGTCATATTCCGCACTTTGATTGGAGAGCCTCTCTCTGCCGCCCTGGCAAGGTTCAATGACTTACCGGAAATGGGTGAAAGATGTTTTTGAAGCACAAACCATCAACCCATCGCACTTGGAAATTTATACTTGGCTTTCTGGCTTACCACATGTTCGAGGATTTACAAACCTCGGCCATCATCTCGGTACTTTGAGAGGTCCCTTCAGAACAAGGGTCTCTTAGCCTTTCCATGTTGATTGGTTGGACATTCCATACCTTTCAGAAGTCGCAACATAATAGCACACTGCCCGACCTCGGCACAAGTTCGGCCACCTGCAAAGTCATCTCCTTTTTCTCAGTTCCAATCGCAAATCGTCCATGACAAATGGCCTGAAGCCTAGAGAACTCATAGCCACATGTAGCCACCACTTTTGTGGTTGGTTCACAAGGCAAAATACTGAACGGCCAAACAGCTGAAGGTCTCTGAATCGCCACGGGGCTTCACGGTGGTCTCTACACAATGTTCGTGCAAAGTGCAAGCAGCGCAACAACAGACAGTCTCTTGACGTACGAGAGTGATACTCCAATGTTTGGAAAGGTCAAGTTACACAGTTCTGCCAATTCCAACGCGATACTGGCCTTTTCAAAGCTTGATGAGCACAGCACCACGGTTCCTCCACCACCCGGACTGTGGCACCCGTTATCAAAGATCCCGCCCCGTTCAAAGTTCGCATCGTTGTAGTCCGTCATTCCCACACAGTTCCAGGCAATGGCCGCGCGACCTGAACCAATGAGGCGATAGGATGGAAAACCCCCCAGATCTTTCTCACAACGATCCCAGCAAGTGCTGCATTTCGCTGCTCGGTGCTGGGCCAAGTTCACCTCGTGCACCGGTGCGCCAATACAACCGTGCTCGGCATACATGAGAACTATCGGATCTGAATAAAGGCTTGTGGTGCTTGTAGTGCCTGTCGTAACTACAGGACCATCTGCCAGGGCCGGGCAAAAACACAGCAGCCCAAGCAAGAGTCTCAACATGGCAAGCGAAGAATCCCTAATAATCTGCGTGTCTTCTGCCGTTAAGGATCGTATTGTTCATGAAGGAAACTATTGCTGCAATGGAATATCTTAAACTAGCTCCAACAGAGAATCAATGTGGACGATATTACACTCCTGGTTGACTCTAGCTCTCCAAATATTGACAGCAAGTCGTGTCTTGTTTTTGGTTTCAAGCAAAGCAACAGCCCATCCTGGAAATGCCGGCAGATGTTTGAGGAAAGTCAGCCCAGGGAGAGCCACCATTTATGACAAACGTATGCTTTGTAAGTTGCACACGGTATGTTCCATGTTTTTGGGCTTCCATTCAGTGAAGTTATGATTACTCAGGTATGTTTAAGATACTGAAGTATCATACTTAAGTATCATATTATAGTTCATACTCAAAGTATTCCTTTCATTACTTGCCCTTTAACAGAGACATACTTTGGACATACTTTGTAACTTGGGGTTCCAAGAGACCTTCAACACCAGGCCCTGCGCCTCCACTCGATGATGGTGGGAGGAACCGCCGCTTGCCTGGAACCCCAACGGAACCCCATCCAGTTTCAGCACTGGTTAGCCATAGATAATCAAGACGAAATTCCCTGGTCAAATCGATGTGCGACCCTTGACATTGGATATAATTCTAGCATTTGTTTGTGTGTATTATATATATATACATATGCATGTTGTTTGTTCATACTTGATCTATCTGAACAGATATGTTTTTTCATGGGGCTGTGTCAGATGCCGAGTGTTTGTAACTGATCTTGGTAATTCATTCATTGCTTTAATCATTGACGCTCAATTTGCCGTTATATGTGTCCATAGAAGTTGTTGATGTCAATGATCTTGCTGTTTTAGCATTCCCATCATGCTGTTGTAACAAAAAAAACATATGTTTAGACTGTTTATAGATATTGTTGGTTAAGTCTCCATTTTTGATAGCCATATCATTCCCATCATGTCCCATTCCAAATCGCAACGCCTCTCTTCCACCCAGACCACTTTCATGTACCACAGCAGCGGTCGCTCAAAAACCTTCACCATAGGCCAGTCGTGTTGGAAGGGCCAGCTGCGGTTTCCAGGGGGAAAATAACGAGCAACCACTTGAAACCACCCATCAACCAGCCACTATATTGAGGTAAAATGGTGGTATAGCCCTTCGATTCATTAAAGTAATTCCTAGGGGAAAATTGATGCGAAAACGTGGTATTGACCTTCAAAAAGTAGGCAAAATATCCCTGAAACCAATTCTGGGACAAAGCTTCACCCGGCAGAAAAAGACTAGCCTTTGGAAACCGCCCAAGCAGCCGTGTAAAGGAACCAAAAACCGAAGTAAAAAGTCTGCCCAGTGGATCCCCCAAATCTTGGACAGTGCAGCTGCCTGTTGCCCGGGTTTTGGTTTGACAGGCCTCAGGACCAGCAGCTTGATATTACCAGCTATGACTTGGTATGACAACCATGGGGACTCAACCACTTAACCATACTTAACCAACCAAAGTGGCGATTTTAACCAATACAAATGGGGATCATATCGCATTGTTTTCTCCATTGCTCTCCCAATTTTGACCTCCAGTTGGCTTTGAATTGCACAAGTCAGGTGGTAGCAAACCCGATCCCGAAGGCAAATGGTCTGTGAGAACTAATACGGTAGCCACCAAAACAATCAACCTGGGTATGGTCTGTTCTTGTGCTTACCACACTAATATCACACTATCTTGTGGCCAACTGAGTGAGTGTCATCGCGACCAGCATAGTTTTGGCACAGATCTGTCAGGAGATTGTTGTATGCCGCTCGTTTTCGCTACAAGATTTGTCTATCCCAATCATGAATCCATGAAAATAAGAACTGCAACCCTATCTTCCAAAGGGTAAGTCATCACCATGGGTCCAAATTTCAGCAACAAGGATAGTCATGTCCAATGATGTCTTTTGGCGGGAAATCGAGAGGTTGGTTCTACCCATCCGTTCCTGATTCCCGAGTGTCCCACGACAATGGAGCTGGAGCCTAGTTGGAACCCACGCCAGAAAGCCAGGAAACCAAGAAATGCACCAGATCTGAGGGTTGTTCTGACATACAAACCTATGTACCCCCAAATTTGATCGTTTGTCATCCTCTTCCGTGTAAAAATTGCCATAAATTAGGGTATCCTCCATTTTCATACACTCCCGTATACAGTGAATACCCATCCCCTAAATGCAATGCTATGATCCATGATATCCAGTTGAACAGGGTTCGAAACCCTCTGTCGTCCCTCAAAACACTGCCCAAGAATGGAATTCCCATGGATTACGATCATCCCCAATACATTGCATAGTATAATCCTATTAAAAAAATAAGAACATCAATCAATCATCATTGATCAACTATATCATACTATAAACCCATTTATGTTTGATGGTTAAATCCCATTAAAATCCTATAATCATATCATTGTGATGGTCAAATTCCCATGTTTCATGGTTTTTCCTATAGAATTGTCATGGTTAAACCCTACAATTCTCGAGCCATGGCCGCCTCAGCCACATCTTCATCGGGCAGATCCCGCATGCCACGAAGCCTCAGTGCCATGATCGTATTGATAATAGTGTGGTGATAACGTTAGGATAACCATGATATGATTACAGGATATATATATATATATGTGTGTACAGGTATAAATGTTATATATTTTTAGGTATATAATAACATAGATTATCTATAATGATATTGTATATAAATTATAAGATATTATATAATTAGGTATACTGAGATGGTATGGCTCAATTTCAGGAGCACCATGACAACCCATGATCATTGGGGTCACGGGATGCACATCCAAGCGATACCCAGCTGGGGGAACCCAACAAACGCACCAAGTCGGTAAAGTCGGGGCGCTGCTCCTCCAGCCGTGAGCTGATGGAAAAAACTCGACAAAAAGCGAGCCAATACTGAAAATGATAAATGTGTATGCGCATATTTTTTGTATATCTGTTTGCTTGTAGGGATGTCCAATTCTAGCTCCGTTTTGGAATTACCTTTCCTTCGTTTGAAAATGACCTGACATCAGCCAGCCATTGGCAATCGAAACATCACCAGGTTTCGGCTGCATTTCGCACCTCATCCTTGGCATGCGTGCAGCTCAGCGCCAACTGACCTCAGCTTCTATTGAGCAGTGCCCAAAACCTGCTGGTTGGTAAAGTTGTTGTAAATTCCTTGTATTGGGTTGTAGTAAACCTCAACTATAAAGAAAACACCCCCCCCAAATAAATATAGACCCTGAAACTAGCTCATATTTAGTGGAAACTAATCTTCCAACCCCTATTTGGCATGTCAATTTGAAGTCCCAAAGTCACCCACTAACTACAAATATGGAGGTTTCCTAATGGCTGGGTGTACCCCCTCGCATCATCCATTTGATTTTCGGATTGTCCATGAAATAAAGCATAACCTGGGGTAACCCCCCCCCTTTATGGAAAGCCCTATGCATACAACCCAATGATTCCAATGATTCTTCATGATAATCTTTATCATCAAACAAATATCATAATAGTAATAATAATAATAATAACAATAACAATAATAATAATAATAGTTATATAATAGTTACATATACCCTATATTACATCCATAGAATCATCAGCCACCGACGGCTGCGGCTCTGTGGCTGCCACCTACTTCTGCCAGAGCGCGCTTGGTCCATTTGGTCTGAGAGAAGCAGCTTGACATTGGCCGATGATCACAGACCCAGTGGGGATCTGACGTATTCATATCATATTCATTCATATTCATGTTCATTTGTATATATGATGAAATGTGATAATATATGATAATATATGATAATACATGATAATATATTATAATCACTAATCTAATATATGAATATATATATATATATACATTCGTATACATTCATTGATATCCATATGGGGATTTCCTTAAATGTGGATACCCCAAATCATCCAAGTCGTTAGACCATTGTAGGGTACCCCCATTATTTGAAACCTCCATTACCATATATTCATAATGATATGGATATAGGTACTAGATGAGATATAGACATGTAGAATGTTGTAGAATGTTACGTGACGTCGTTGTCCCGGCCAGCTTCAATTTCTGTTCAAATGCTGGGAACAAGAGTCAGTTGCTGGGTCTCCGACCGTCTTGTCACCTTTGGCTTCAATCTTGCCTTATTGCCAATGAAATCAGCAGTGACACTTCAACTGAGAGATACCTTGGTTCGCATAATTTCGGTGTCATTCGTTAGTTCGGGGGGTCGTCTGAATAGAGGACAGGGTCAACTGATGCCCTCAAGAATTGAATCCTCTAGAAACTTCAAAAACCATTCTAGACAAGGAAACCCAACAAAAAAACAACGGTTTTCATATCTGACATGATGGTGCCAAGCAGCTGAAACCATACAATGCATGCAGCTGTGTTTGCCAAGCCTGTTTGTCAATTTGCGGGTGTTGTAGGTTCCACCTGCTGGTTTTGGATTTTCGTTGGTTTACTTTGTTTTTTCCAGCTGCCAGCCAAAACCACGAAGAACCATTCTTGGGGATTGCCCCGTGTCGACTAGGGAAGATTGTTATTTCTCTAGGGAGGCTGTAGAACAAGAATCAACTTGAAGCAGCCCCTAAGGAAGCAACCCCACATGTCATTCAAAGATGGTGGTAGAATTCTGATCAGATCCAGCAATGACAGAATTATAGCATCCCAAGAAATAGGAGCATTTCATCTTCAAATTTAACCACCATCAGCCACAGCGTGTGGAGTGCGCTGAGCGAAGGACCAAAAGAATTCATCTCTTTCCACAGCCAATGCACCTGGGCTTTAGCTTGGCCACACATACGAAGAAAGTGGACACACTTAGTTCTTAGTTTCCCCACCTTGCTTGGAATTCCAGGAACATTTGTGTTCAACATATAAAAAAATGTCATGCATGGCCTGAAAGGTCAAGTCCGGAACATGGTCACTGGAAGGTCAAGTCCGGAACCACACACCCTTTCCTGGTAGTTGGTAGGAAGCTTGGGAGAAGTTCACAGGAAATGTCATCGCTTTGCAAACCCAGTCAGTTGGAGCACCAAATCGACACCCAAGTAGGGCAAGCACACACTCAGAGCATCGCAATGAGAAAGCAGTTCGATGATGTATGTATGTATGTCTATATATTTATACATATCTGTTTGTGTGTATGTGTTCGTTTATATAACCGGGCATTTAAAAACCACATACCACTCACTGGGGATATCACCTTACAGCCTCTATATATAATCATGTCGATGTATATATATATACTTATATACGTATAATATAATGGTCATGACCATGATTATATATAGATCCCTCAGTGATTGGGATGCACATAACCCCGTAACCCACCAACTGCCCAACGTCCGACACCTCATCTTTGCTGCTTCCCCAGCAGGAAGTGAGAGCCTGGTTCTCAAATCGCTCAGTGAAGCAGCAGGAAATATGGCCCAGAGGTCTATGGTCAGCCCCATCCATATGTGCACAAATATATATATATATATTTATTCATTCATTGAGTTTTGGAGCAAGATGAATAAACAAATTACATCTCCAGAATCATACCACCTGCACTTGGCCGTCTTTCGTTTCGTTGATCCATTTGGATTCGGCGCACCGTCAGCAGCTCCAACAGCACCACACCAAAGGAGAAGACCTGTGCCCAGCAAAGCGATCATCTCCAACTGGTGCAAGAATTCCCAAGTGATGGTGTAAATACAATTAGAAAAGGGTGGAATTTCAACCGTCCCAAATTGGTGTTTGTTGTTGGGTTTACGACAGTATCATAATCCCAGTCAGTTCTCAATTCAGCGAGAATCGATTGCAAATCAATTGTCAGTTGCAGTAATCCCAAGTCACGCTGTTCTCACCAGCAACCAAGAGGGGTTTGGGGCATGACGGCGGTTGTTTCACTGAAGTATCTATGGGAAAGACACAACCCGTCTTGGTGACTAGCTGGAAATTTCTCTTCTCTCCAATTTCTCATTGTATATCTATTCAACCATTCCGTATGCCAAAAAATCCAAGCAATATGTCATGTACTAGCCGAGACCTCTAAGAATTCCTGAATCTAAAAATATGTAAAGTGAAACCCTTAGAAAATTGTCCGGAGTATACACCAAATCGTTTCTCTATTTTTTGGGGGACCACATAGACATCATGAGCATGTTTGACATGGTTGATGTCATGCGAACTTGAATGAAGCCATCAGAAATCTGACCCTGATGGACAGCCCTCAGCATGACACCTCCCGCAAGCTCTTCGTTTTACTCAGGTTGCACCGCGGCTCACCTTCTTAAAAAAAGATTGGTTGAAACTGCCAAGCAATCTGGCGTCCGGCGAGACTGTATCCGTCGCTCAAGCCGGTTCTTCATACGGGCCATTGGTGTTTGGACTGCTCGGCATCTTACTCGGTAGGGATGCTGCAGGCTGGTGCGTGTGCGCGTGTGTTTAGGGTTTAGGGGCTTCACCCAAAAAACAATGTGATTGTATAACAAACTTTTGGGTACCATCCCCTACCATCGCTCCGTTTTAAAGTCGATATGTGAAGCCTGCAGCAAACCAACTCGTTGCGTAACGGAGCGAGTTGCTTCTCGAGCCAAGCCTCGCTACTGATCTCAAGGACCATCTTTTCCCAGTTCCACTACTGGACTAAGTGGTCAAGAAAAGATGGGTCCACTTTGGATCAAAAAGAACAAGGGATCTCCGACAATCTTGAGAGTGTCTTTTGATAAATGGCAACTTGGATTTGTCCAAATATGGGTAAATCCCAAAAAAAAAACAATGGTTTATCATCATTCTCATCATCAAACTAAAGTTTGGGTATATACATCGACATGTCCCATTTCCGGACAAACCCATGATTTTTGTGACCCATCTCCCCCTAAATTACTGGCGGGATCAAAACAACAAGGCTGCCACACTGCGAGTGTCGCTACTGGCGCAGAAATTTAAACTCACACCAGGCACGGCTGGCTACGCTCTGGCTTCGAAAATCTAAAGTCAGTTGGATATCATATGTATAGCTACATAACCAACGAGAATGGTGATGTTGTGGGATAGAATGAAAGGATATGAATGGCATATAACATAATCAACAACATGGGTATACTGTAGATCAAACCAACCATAAAGGACAGATGGACCCCTGGGCTGGCCTGAAACTTCCAGAGTTCATCCAGTTCTCCGGTGCCCCTTCTGCTCCAGTCCTTCAAATTCTGGAAGGAGGGGACGATGTGCCAGTGTTCCTCTAATGCAATCTTGGCAAACGTCAGAGATTCTCGGGTCAAAATTTCACACGCAAGAAAAAGTTCGGACTAAGACCAACAGAAAAACCATTTCCCTCGTCCGAACTTTTGACCCACTCTGGCTTTGGACTGCTTCAAATCCACTCCACAATTAGGGAGTCGATCTTTTGGACCATGTTGTCCTTGCAGTCAGGTCAGCAATCAGGAAAACTTACCGTGGTTGTGAACAATTCCCTACTGCACCAATGGGTTTGTTCTCCGGACTCAAAGAGACTGATTGCCACCTTGACGTAGCAGGGTAGCAACAAAGAGTGAAGTTGCTGGGCCACTGACGCTCCTGGTGAGTCTTGGCTTGAATCCTGTCAGGATATGGATTAAAAATGATTAAAATACGAGAAAAATCTGGCCTTGCTTTTCTTAAGCATCATTGGGATATCGCTTGTGGCCATCAATTCTCTAAGTGCAATGTGTTCAGCAGCCTCCAACAACCCAACTCTTTTTCAGTGCATCCTCAACCAAGTTGGCTGCATGACATTAGCGTCATCAACTTCAAATTGGCTGTTTGACGCAGAAATCGCCCCCTGTTTCCCAACAGCTCGTAGGGCCGTAGGGCGTTTCAAAGGCTTTCGTGGCTCATTGTCGACAGTCGTGGTGGAGGGACTGAAGGAGTCATCGGCCTCTTGCTGGTCATGGTCCAAGTCACTAATGTGGCAAACCCAATGCTGTAAACCATCCCCGATTTTGAGGTTTATGATATTTTATTATTGGGAATAACCCCGAGTATATAGTAAGATGATGTAAAATGACCACCCCCTTATACAAGTATACTATGAAGTGCGAAAGTAAATGGTAGAGATTGAGGACATCTCCGCTCACAAACCAATTCTGACCATCAGGAGCCCCTACCCAAGTAGGATGTAAATGGGTGACTGTTATGACTGGGGGCCCTTGGAGTTCTACGAACCATTTTCCAACCAACCAACTAGTTACTGAATCTGGTCAGACTCTTCCTTTTTTCATCCACTGAATGCTGGTCATTTTGGTGCAGGAAGTCCAGCCACGTTTCGATTTTTTCTTTGCCAGCTGATCATGAATTGTCCATTGAAATGTGCTAATGTTGCTGTATCCCATGTAATATGGTAAAGCCAATATAAAACCATCCCAAAAATCACCACGAATGGATGGTAACTATCATCGTCTGTTATTGGCTTGCCCTGGGAAGTTGCCCAAAAATTATCTTCATTTAACGACAGACCCGGGATGGAATGAATCGATATCTACAGCTGGCCACGGCTGCGGGTGCACCTCCGGGCAAAGATATGCTTCAGCCGCAGACTGAGTTCGTGACGACCAGTAGAACCAATCTGAGCGAGTGGAAGAAATGACGTGCGAATCCTTACCCTCCAGTAAAGTGACGTAGCTATGGAACATCATGTTTGAATAGGTAAGTTATGGATAAATCAGCAATTTGCCATAGCCATATTAATTATCCGAAGGTAGTTGTGTTTGAAATGGTAAAGTCCTTGAATCCGAGATGGTTTTTCTCTGATTTCATCTCCAAAGGATTCAGAGGTACCCAATCTCCTGTCATTGGGGTCACATCCCAGCAAACATGAAGCCCTTTCACCATGGCATGTTCCCCAAAGGAAACTTCCATGGCGCCACGGGGAGTTCCCAACCCATGGAGATGACTCCGAGAGGTACCCAGCCTTCCGCTTCAACTCCACATGTCGTGCGCACGCAATGGCACACATGATACGAGGAAATCCAAAGGGCACGATGAAGGGCGGGGTGCCTCAGCAGAACCCGAAAGTCAAAGGTCGTCAAGTCGTCAATTGTGACCCATCCCCACAAGAGCTCCAAGATTCTGAGAAGAATCACTTCTGAAGTTGGACATGGAACCCCGAAAAATACTAAGGATGATCTTCTTTTTCACCACGGCAAGTGCTTCATGTTGTTCTCTTGAGTTTTCACCAACGGATAAATAATCCAGATAGAACCCTAGGTACTTGTCATATATATATATATACATACATTTATGTAGGGATTATGTAGGGTATATTATATTATATTATGTTATATCATGTTATATATTATGCTACTTTATGTTATATTACATTATACCATTTTCGATTATTGTGTATTCGATTATATTATAATCTATTATTCTATATTAGATTAGATTAGATTATCTATATATATATATATATATCATATCATATATTCTAGACATATATGATATATACTATATATCATATATGCTATATAATATGTTCAATCCCTGCTATGATCGGTATTTTGGGCCACGCCTTGACGGCCCTTGAGTGAAGCCTGGATCCAGCGCCTCACTGTTGCCGCGGGCGGAACTTCCCCGCTGTCTCCATGGATTTGTTGATCATTGTTTAACCACAAAAAACGGTGATATATGGTGATATAGTATGTATCCATTCTATGATCTACTATGAATTTTGGATGTATGTTTTTGGACAATTATCGTTTACTCAAACACGATATCCAAAAGTTATGTTTAAAAATGGTGATTAATGAATAGTGACACCATAGATACATGGTATGCGTATGATATAATTGATGAGAGGGACGCTTACTCAATGCAGATGTTGGTCAAAGCCCGCCACAGTGGGAAGTGAAATCTTTCTTTGGCACAGGTTGGAGAGCCACGCTCAAACTACCATGGTAAATCGTGGCGGAAGACTGAATAATGATTGAAGAATTGTTAAATCGAGATTGAATACTGGTTGAATACTGGTTGAATAGTGGCGAATGCCTAAAAGCTGACGTGCATTTGGGGCTATATGCTGTCAAGCAAAAAAAGAAATGGTCTGTCCATTTATTCCTTCACTGGGGGTAGATGGCCATCGCTTTCCTGGCAGTTTTGGCCAGAGGATGGGTTCAAAAGCCATTGAATCCCCTCGTGACTATCAAATAATGTGCACATGGATGTTCATCCTCCAAAAAGATCTACAGGTATTGATCCATTTGATCCATAGCCATATCGGCTTGATTTCTATTCCTACTTGGATTTACGTAACTCTCATATTATCAAACGTAAGTTGTCATCCTCAAGGTGGAGAGGTGTTTCAGCCATTCGAGGTACAACTTATGTGGGGGATCCAACCTCTAGCGGGGTGAACTCAATGATCAACCGGCCCCAACATGACATGACCGTAAATTGTTTATACATGGCTAAAACATCCTCAAATTGTTCATGATTGAGTTTACCACATCATTTCATTCCTGTTTCAGAGATCAAACAGCTATACGGCTAAACGGGGTCTGCTGAGAAAATGTCGGCTGATCCAATCCCAAGGCACTTGAAATCATCCCAAACTCCTGGTAAGATGCACTCGCTCAGATACGTTTTCCGGCCTCGTGACGGAAATCATGCAGCAAGACGAACAGTGCATCAAAAATCTTCGAAAACCAAAACTTAATTACAAATGGGTTTGTCTGAAAATATGGTACGCCCAAAGCCAATGGATGATTTTCATTTTTGCTATTAAAATGGTTGTTTGGGGGTCAGACTCCTCTTTTAGACAAACCCAAATAAATGGTGCGGACCTTCCACGTCTGTGTCATATGTGTCATTGAGTGATCAGTTCACTCCCAATGCTTGAATGGCAGTTCGAAACAGGGAAGTCCAATGGTCCCCAGAAGTTGTTTCTTGGCAACAGATCACTGTGATTTCCACTTAGCTTCGACTGCTTCCAAGAATCATTTGTTGAATTTTATCAAGCAACCTTCCCATTTCGTTTGCATTCTAAAGCTCGTTGACAATGGCAGGAAGTATCCAACGCAACTATTGAAAAGAATAAAGGAATCTATGAAAGAGTCAACTGGATCGGTAAATGCAAATGAGTAAGCCATCGGAACAGCCCGAAGTTAAAGGTCGAAAGCTGCGAAACTAAGCAAAACCAAATTCTACAGTAGAATCAAACAAAAGTATACTTCTAGACATGTGCTAAGCAACCCCCCGGATTTTCAACCTCCCGGTTGGAAAAAACTGAGCAGAGCGGACTTTTCTTCCAATGATTGGTGTTCAGAATGATGTTGATCTCCTGAACTTCCAGACTTGCCTCATCAACTTGTACCTCCAGGCGGAAAAAATACCCACATGTCGAACATGGACATGTTGTTCGGTTCCAGCTTGGATCTGCAAAGATATAAGGCTCTGGAGACTTGAAACTGCAGACTTCAGATTGCCAAAAACATTTGAGAAATCACCCATACTCACTGCTTGCCGGAGACTTTGATCATCCACACTGAGAACTTCCCCATGTGCAAACCATCCAGAGTTTCTTCCAGTATCATTTGTTGGTGAACATCCTCGCTAATATTGATTCATCCTTGACCATATTCTTTTGGTAAATGTCCTCATATGGGCGTACGTGAGACTTTAAGACCATGAAAAACCAACAGATTTTGGACCAATTGAATTGGAATCAGTCGTATCCATCAACAATTCTTGAATTTTGGATATCACACTACTCATTGGTATCACTAACTTATTATTGATTAGTAATTCAGCCAGGGACTTCTGAAAACGGCTTGGATTTGCTGCACCTTCACCTCCCAAAGGCTGCTGGTGTTCTGCACGGGCATGGCCTGAGCACAAGCCCTGCGTTGCCCTGCTGCTTTTTCAACCCGCGAAACTTCTTTGCTAACACCAAGCACATTTCGAAAAAAAACACACACATAGGGTGTGCAAATCTTTTCAATATATACTGATATATACAGGTCAACTACGGATCAACCAGAAAATTCATGGTTGTTTTTGTTTGATCGTAGAAATGACCAACCATTTCAGTGGGTCCGTAAGTATCCTAATCTTGACCGCTGGGTGGAAATTATGACAACTTCACTGTGCCAACTCACTATTTTATGATGGTTAGCAAGGAGAAACATCCCAAGTTTGAGCCACTACCCACATGTGTTCATGAATAAAGCTACCCATGTCCATTACATCACCATCATCACCATTGTGTTTGCTGATACACATGTGTATATATAGGCTCGTGCCCAGCCTTGGAACTACCTACAATGATCATGGGGTGGGGGGAGNGGGGTGGGATGTTAACGTTCCTTGAACTTGCAGAACAGATGATGATGATGATGATGATGATGATGATGATGATGATGATGATGATGATGATGAAGATGATGATGAAGATGATGATGGTGTATGATGGTGTTGATTCTGAGAAAATTCCGCGACAAAATTTCGTCACGGAATCAGTAGTTTAAACCAAGCTAATTCTTGTTCCGGTAGTTCCAAGGCCGGGCACGAGGCTATATATACATATATATACATAAAAGTACAAATTATAGATGTATCAAACCTATACATATTACACAAACCTCAGACTTTTCAACCATTTTTCCTAAGCATCCAGCAGCATCCATCTGTCCCATCCCTCCAAGGCGCCCAGGAATGCGCCGCCAGCGCTTCCGAGGTCAGGCGCGGCTGATGACTCGATGCCGCGGCACTCGACGCGCCCAGCTCAGCAGCTTCACCTGGCGACGTTCGCAACCCGGCGCGCTGGTGAAAAATGGGGGTCGGAATGGTTGAGAATGATGAAGAAATATGAATAATTGGTTTATCAAAGGAAGTTTAGCTAACTTCCAAGTTATCACATACTATCCATTATGGGATATACCCTCTGGTATTGCCTAACATAACTATGGAAAATCACCATGCTATTAATGGGAAAATCAACTATTTCTATGGCCATTTTCAATAGCAAACTGTTAGTTTACCAGAGGAGAATTGGTTTATCAAAGGAAGTTTCGCTCACAAACTTCCGAGTTACGGACGACGAGCAATGGTTGATGATGATTGGTTTCTATTGGTTTATGTTGGGTAGTAATGATTCATTACTTGAGAATGGTGAATCGTGGGAAAAAATGAAATGTGTCCCAGTCGTTTGTGGGCATATGAAGATTTCACTTTTGAATCGGAAAGAAATTTGCCAGCAAATCTGAAGATATGATCAGTTTGAACCAACAATCAAAAGAAATATTGGCAACTGGAAAAGCCACAAGACTGGCATGAGAACCAAGCATAAAAACAACACAGAAATGTGTGGGTCAATTTGATTCATCAAAAAATTCAGGATAAAACGATGGAGTCTGACTAAAATGATCAGCCAACCCGCAGCTCAAAGTCTTTGAGCCAACATCAGCTAGATATCAGCTAGGTGACTCCTGAAATTCCTGGTTTTACAGCCTATCCCAGAGATTTTTTCGCACCTGCTTCATCTCCATCCTTGCTGTCCGTCGACTTCACCTTTTCCTGCACCTGGCAGGCGCCCAACGGCCACAAAAAACCGGTTGGGATCCTCTGTTTCAGTTGGGATGATGGGACCATAAACCCAAAATCCAATGGTTTCGAAAGATTTCGAAAGTCCTTTCCCCAGTTTTGAAAGCACTTGGAATCCCACTTTTGAACCCAGCCCCCCTAAAAAATGGTTGAATTTTTTGTGGATGGCTTGTGGCATTGTGCTAACATTTGGTTTTTTGGTTGGTCCGAAAAATAGGCCGCCACAAAATTCACTGGTTGACTGGACTATCAACTGGTTATCAACAACGATTACCCATGATTTGACTGGCTTTATCAACCGGAATAACTCCAGTTTTGGGAGCCACTCTCTCTTCCCTCTGCAGAAAAAATCGTGCCTCGCTCATGGCGAAAAAGTACTGCGGACCGCGACACAGCTCAGAGGCGAGGCTGCACACGTGGATCCGGAGATCCTAGTGAGGCGAGACAGTTGTTACGCTTTGAATCTTTGGTTCTTAGCTGGTTATAAGTCATAACATTGATGTATAAACCATGGGTTTCTCTGAAAATCCGGTACCCCAATTCCTGAGGTCAATCATCACCCCATCAACCATGGCCATTTGATGTGGTAAAACAATAATAAACAATCCCCAATGACTTACCATGTTTATAGGTGGTATAAACCAGTCCCAAATGGGTGGTTTATTGTTGCTTTACCCACATTATACCCCATTTTCAGACCCATTTTTTCGCTCCTTGTGCTGCCCATTGCGCTTTGAGACGTTCAAGTTCAAAGGCACAGGTTTTCCTGGTGAAGCAGCACAAACACCACCCCAGGGCCCTGAATCGAGTGCCATGGCACCGTATATAAGCCAAGCAGGTTTCTATCCCACAACCATCTCAAAAGATCTCAAGGTGATCTTTTCGGTCATCTTTTCAGTCAAAAAAGAAATCGACCTGGCTCCTTTCCAAATAAGAAACTGATAATCTGATAGGTTGAAGGTCGTTTTGCTGTTCAATACTTTCCTCAACCGAACCGCCCACCATGACACCCCCGGTATTGCTGACATCACCGCCTTGTTGCTGTGCCATCTCCTTGGCTGATTGCAGCACTGTCTGCACTCGCTGATGGTCATCTTCCTCCACCAGTTCCAAGAAAGATCGGCCCTCCAAACTACTCGGCGACTTTTGAACTCAGTTGCTGAGCGCAAAGCGGAGTAAGAAACCGAAGGATTGTGGAACGATGTTTCAATGCAAAAAACGCTACGGTGGATGTGTTTGAATGGGGAATCATCGATTTCACTGGGGGATATAAAATGGGATGATGCTCTGATACGAAGGGATTGTCGTTGGAGAAACGTTGTAATCACAAAAAAAAGATGGTGATTTTGCCATGAAAAATGGGAATTGAACCGAGCCGGAGGTCTGACAACCGGCAACACACCCTTTCTGATTTTGCGAAGGTGTTTGTGGTCAAACTTTTACAACGAATTCTTGGTCTCTCCATATGCCATGGGAAGACCACAGCCCAACTCTTTCAGCCCAGCGACAAAAGTGGGCCAGCTTCGGTGAAACCTGGCAGTCCAACCAATCAGTTAAACTGTTGCTCAAAGTCAAGGAGCATCTTGCTTCTAGTAACCCCAGAAAAGACAGAAAAGTCATCCACCACAGTTTTAGTAGGATTTTACGTTTTGACCTTTTTAAGGGCTGCTATAGAATAGTTATGGATAGAGACAAGTTTGTACTGGAAGCACACCTGCCGAACGAAGAATGCGCAAGTTTCCAGGCGTCAAGAAAGACTCCAGCGCAGTCTCAAGAATACTATGGAACCGGAGAATTCCTGCAAGTTTCATCCTTGGATCATGTTGAGAATCATCTAAAGCATGATCAAATCCTACAATATATCGAATTCAAACAATTCACCTAAAATCTTTGGTGATGACAAATTCCATCATGAACATACAATAAATCTATAGAAAGGTATAAAATCAGAACATCAGCATGGTGATTCTGCCGCACCTGCAGCAAACGCATATCCTTGTCCAGTTCTCCTTGTGCATCAGAGGACATGGCGACCACGGAGCGAACAGCTTGCAGAGAGAGGCCCAATTCGTTGGCTGAAAGTAGCACGGAGATCCATTGCCTCACCGGTGAAACCGCTGGTTCCCCTAGACCTTGGGGTTCTTCAAGTTCCAATCTATGGGAGCCAAAGTTTTTACCCACTACAACATCAAAATAAGGGTGTCCTTTGTCTTGCCTCGGCAAGCTTCTGCGAAAACAAAAAAGGTAGCGAAAACTCCCAGAAAGAGGGGTTTGGCGATCTGATTTGCAGATATGCGGCCGCGCAATGTTCTCAATTGCCCAAGGAATCATAAGAATGCAAATGGTGACCTTAGCAGCTCAATTCTGGTCAAAATGAGTCCAGAAAGGGACTAAAATGCAGCAAATCCAGCAAAAAGAAAAAATTGCCGGCAATCCACGACAATCTAGGCACTGTGTCAAGCCGAAAAATAGGCCACAATTTTACCAGAAATGGGTGGCAAGGATCTAGCATATTGTGGTGCATTAGGTAACCATATCAAACTTCCATGACACCAACATGCACAAAAAATGCTCAATGATCTGGTATTTCAAGTATAAGCCTCCCAAAAATAGGAAAAAAAACCGTTTCCAGGATATTAGTGATGCTTTCGCCCATAATTTCCAGGTTTTCAACTTTTCTATGGCTGGGGGTTTAGATTCTACCAGATTTACAAGTGAAACCAACCAACCAAGGCCCAAGGCGCACAAACCTCCTGCACAAAGATGCTTTGACCCAAAGGTTGGTGAGATGCAAAGGCCAACAAGTGGATTCTCCGCGCCTCGGCGATGTGTGAATATACATACCGTGCATATTCATATACAATATATATATATATATACACATATACATGTGTGATATCATGTGTGTGTGTGTATGTGTGTATATACATATACATATGTGTAGGTGTATATGTATATGTAGGATATCATTATCCCCCTCATTTTCAGACACAGCCCATCTTGGGCTCTAAACATCGCTGATTTATTGGAGGGAAAATCATTTTTGATGAGTTTCTTAAGCTTGAGTTCATCGTCGATGTTGGCATCTGGAAGATGATTTCAAATGATTTCACTGGCCCAATTTTGGAGGTTGCTGGCCTTTCAGAAAGCCGACAATTTTTGGAGCGAAGAAATGCTGATCCCCCTGACCCCTAGAGAAGGCCCAAACCCGCGTGGCGTCGAGGGGCACTAAACAGCACGTTGATGCAGAAGCCGTGTCGAAAATCCAAAAAAATGATGGAGCCAATGATGCGCCCGATCATCACAAATTGCCTAGCGGCAAACTCATAGATGGCAGATGTACAATGTTTGGTGCAGTTGGGCTTGTTTTGTTGGGTGCAACCATGGCTATGACCCTGGTAAGTTCGGTTCCAACCCCTGAAAAACCATGGCTCTATGCCTTGATGAATCTTCACCTGGAACTGAAAACCCTTGCCATAGATGATCCACACCTTTTTTCTTATACAGAAGCCAATCACTTGGCAAGAGGTCAGAAGATCAAGTGATGTCAGGGCACTACACATGGTCACCGGGTCATGTGAAATGGTCAAACTATGGGATCAATGGGGTATAGTCATCCATCCAACAACGGGTTTCTTTTGCCATAGAAAAAGATCCCTTTCTGAACGGATGAAATTGACCATCCCCCGTGGGCAACCCACCGACCATGGCACAAATCACGTGAAACGCTCAAGGAATCGCTTTATCAATTGATTGTAACCCCGGTAAAGTCCCAGTTGACCACACTTCTAGCTAGTTGTGAACCTGAGTCCCAGGTTTGTCCAGAAATAGGGCACCTCATGATTATCATGTTCACTATCCAAATTGCCATAAATTGGCGTAAATCCCTTATGTTCAAACACACGCCTTAATCTCATAATTGATGGCAAATCTACAGGAACCCTTTCGTTTACATCTTATGGTATCAGCCATGGTTTCCTCTAGATGTTCCCTTACACCACTGAGCATACCCTCTAGAAATGAGTTCCATGACTGGAAAATCACCCATCTACTGGGATGGATTTTCCCATTGGTGGCCCATCGGGTGGATTAGCGATTTCCTTCCAATGACTCCCTCACCAAGTGGCTCAAGTGCAGTGGCATCTGGCGAAAAAGCCAATGAGAGGGTGGCCAGATTGAAGCCATACCTTGGCGCCACAAATTCCACGGCACGTTTCAAGGGGTGCAGGACTGGGCGACTGGTTTCATGGGGTATTACCATGGTGGCAATCCCCAAAAGTTGGCTGTATATACATAGATAAGATAAGATAAGACAAGACAAGGTAAGGTAAAATAGACAGCCAGACAGACAGGTAGATAGATAGATGTGTATGTATATGCGTACATACATATATATATATGCTATAACTCTCTAACTGTGACCATTTTTGGGATCTCGTTGAATGGAACTGCACCCTGCACTCCTCACGGATGACTCACCGGTGAGATCGGAATGGCCAGGATGTGTTGATATATGGCTATGGCCCTATGGCTCAAAAGCCTGGTACCCGGATGGTACCCAAGAAAATAGCTGGTGCATGGATGGTGATTCCCCAAGGCATATGGTAATTTGATAGATCTTGACCCATCCCCATGTAATACTTAGTGCCATTTGTTGTGTTCTTGCGGAAAAAATATGCAGACCTCATGCCTCCATTTGAAAGCTCCCATGGCAACTGGTGGTCTGTGCTGCCAGGAAGCACCAAAAAAAGGATCTCGCGGTCTCCAAAGTCAAGAAGTCCGTAATGAAAGATGGCACAAATCGACTGCCAAACCACTAGGGAGTAGGCATGGTAGAGCTCATCGTCTGAGAGACTCTCCTGTGAAACGGTCCAAAGGTTCGGGAAGGGCAAACCCCACTGCGGATTCCAAGAATCTATATACTTCATATACTACATGCAAAGAACTTGCCTAAATGATCCCAGCTGGCTGGGGCTCAAAGTTCTATATCTCAAAAACAACAACAATTCGATCAAAATTCTCCAGAAATTCTGTGAACAATTTGCCAAATGTAAAAAGGTGGAAATTTCCAGCCGCCACGGCCTTTCCGAAGGCTAGAATGCGAACAGAGTAGAGAGCCAACAGGAGAAGACCCAATGCACCGCACGCGTCCATGACCATCTGAACGATGCGCCTGGGACACCCAGAGCAGGCACTAAGGGTCACGCCAACACTGAAAAGAAAATGGCGCCAACAGAAATGCAGGATCTACCAGGTTGACAATTGGGAGATCAAACATCTGCATTTTAAAAAGATCAAGTTTTGGCATCCCAAGATTCATCCTGGTGTGGGTCAAGTTTTGCTGAAGATCTAACAATCAAACAACAGCCGTGCTTGGTTGGAATTCCATGGTCAATCTCCACTGGCTGACGGTAATAGCACGGTTGAATTAGGTGCAGCGGTTCATTTTGTGGGTCCCCAATCTGGGTCAACCCTAGTCTTTGGCCATACATGGAGAAGTTCAAGATAGAATAGTGATCTTTGCACAAGCAAGATTGGCAGTTTTTTCATGGGCCAAGTTAATTGTAGGCAAAGTTCATTCATCCTTTTTTTTGTGGGAAGAAAATAGTAAAGATCTTGAAAGCGCCAGGCAATTCAGCTATTGAAAATGGTTGTGAGTAGATGACTTAACTATTAAAAATGGTGATTTTCCATGGCTATGTTGGTTTACCAGATGGTAATCCCCTATCAAATCCCATTAAACCTCCATTCTTGTTGGTTAAGCCTTAGTTAAGCCCCTGGTTGAACTTCCGCCCTGGTTCCCCAAGATGTTGCTGCTTTTGTCCCCGTCCTTCGCAGCTTTCGGAACTCGTGATTGGCTTCTTGCGCCGCCTGCGTGCAGCGTTTGAGGGGAAGGAAACCGGAGGGTTTTTTAATTTGGGGATGGGTCAAAACTATTATCATATACATTTATATATATATATATATTTCGGGGGAGTGGTTTTCTTATATGTTTAGGGGAATAACCATCGATTAAGCAGCTATTTGGGGGAATAACCATCCAACTACACCATCTATTTTGTTCAGGGTTTTGACCCAAAACCATTCAACCATCAAAATGGTTCTATAAATCCCTTGAATGGGAATCCTTAAACTGGTTCTATAAATCCCAATGAAAATGGATTTATTATTCCCATCCTCCAAGAACTGAGTGTACAATCCAAGTAACTTGGCCATGATCAACATATGGAGGTGTCTTGAAATGGGGGATCTCCAAGTCACCATGGTTAACCTATACGAAGTTATGGTCTACTGACTTGGATGGGGTACCCCCATTTAGGAAACCTCCATATACCCGAACAATCTTAATATGGATTCAATGGGATATGAACCGATAATGCTATGTTTGGGTTTGTTTGAAAATGGCGGATTTTACCTCCAATTTCTGGCCATGTAAGACAATGTAAGGAAAATCATCAGGCCCCAGTTTTGCAACCTGACAGCAGTGAGAGTTCCAAACGCAACCAGGGTTTCATGATTCCATCCGCAATGCACCAGTCCCAGACCCAGAGATTGAAACCCACGGTTTTTTGAAGCTTCCGGAAAACATATCAGATACCAAAAGTATTTCAAGGTTACGTGAGGCCCATGTAGCAGAGGGACATAGCCTCCACCAACAGTGACCACCATTTTTTACCGGATTTTCGCAGCAATGCCTTTTTCAAGGCCGCTTGATTCTTGGGAGGTTTAACATTACCTTCCAAAAACCAACACTTCTTGATTTCATAGCTGCAGTGTTTTGGGGTTCACGTCTTTTCTCTGGCCATCTATGCAACTTTCGCCTCATCGCCGTGGGTGACGGCTGTGAGGTTGCAGAAGCTCGCGCTGGGAGCACGCGGTCCACGAAAGTATTTCAAATCCTCAGAGAATTTCCGTGGCATTTGGATCCGCTGGGTATTAAAAGTACCATTGGGTCGGTCTGAAAATGATGTATACCTCCCAAATGGTACTTTTTATAGGGAAAATGCTGATTCACCAACCGATAAATATGGTGCTCTATATTCAGGCAAAGCCAGATATGTGCTGGGGTGAAAACATGATTTTTATGGTTTATGGTCATCCATCCCATAATGGGAATTATTACAAAGGTTCTACAAATTCTTACTAATGGATGAATTATTCCCATCCCCCAAGGACTGGGTGGATCCAACTTTTTGACCTTTTGACCACGACTTGAGGCCAGTTGAGTCAAGCTATGTCAAGCTTCTATGAATAAGAGCAGCAGTGTCACCACAGCCAAGCAAAGCCCAAGCAATGACATCGCCTACCGCTGGAGCGAGCTGAACTGGGAGTGTTTTCAGCATCTCTGAACGTACGGTGATTGATCTTAATAGTTCGGATTTGTAATTATATAAATAAAATGGAGATTGGAGAACTGCATAAATCAACTATGATGAATATCTGGCAAAACATGACATCATAGTACCATAATTGGTTAATACTATCAGAATGTTACAATATAAAAACACGCATGGGATTCTTACGAAAAGCATCCGGTACAATGAAATACCACTTCGAGAGCATAAATTGATCTCAGCAACAGAAACGACACTGCACAAATCGCTTTGTGTGAACGTATGGTACCCAAAATCGTCCCAGGGGTTAAAACCTCCATTCATGATAGTTGTCATACATGCGCATGCAATACATCCTATTAGTATCAATGAATTGGATCCCACTACATTACTATTAAGGTTGGCTTCATATATTATATACATACATACATTCATTGTGTATGTAATGTATGTATATATAAATGAATATAATATATACATGTAAGATTATACATATAAAATCAAATATACATATTCATACATACATATTTATATATACATATTAATATAGAATGTGGCTATCAGATTGCTCAAGACTTTGCCCTGATTTCTAGTCGAATCCCAGTCGGCTCCTGAGTCTTACGCTTCGGCGTGTTTTGTCACTGCCATGAGGCCAGAAAGACTCGTGACGTGTCCATTGAGCGATACAACAACAAGGCTGGGTGGTATAGTACAAGTGCTATGATCTTAGTAAAGCAATAGGATCCACCATCCCCAATGATTTACAATAAATGGGTGCTATATACCACGAACATATTGGTGGTTTATGGCATTGCTTTATTAACATTACCCATCTAATCGATTCAAATGATGGATCACCTAACAAAAACGGGGGCTCTTAAACTCCTTCTACTCTGACGTTTTGAATTAGAGTTGGTTTGGCAGTCAAGTGTTGTTGTGGCCCGATTCATGCAGACAAGCCTTTCTGCGTATGCATGACCTTTCTGATCAAGTCTCATGTTGCTGCAACCTACGTACAATGAAAGCCCTCAATGTTCATCACAAATGGCTGATCACTTTGATGGGTTCATAATCCCCTAATCACCGAAGCCAAAAAAGCTTCGGGTCAAAGCCAGATGTGACTCAAAAAGAATCAATGGTTGATCTCTACAGTTTGGCTACACCACTTCTTGGAGGTACTGATGGTCATTACTTCAAACAAGATGCAGCAACAAGCACACAAGAACAAGAATTTTGATGTCTCCTTTTCCTTCAAGATCTGTTGGGTTATGTCCTTTTCGCCTCATTCTTAGTCTTTCCAATGTACAACACGACATAGCCATCACAGTAGCATGGATTCACAGCCCGCCTCAGAACGTTCCGTGATCACCTGGGTCTTTTCCTTAGGAAACTTCAACAAAGGGCCAAGTTGTAGCGACAACAGAAGGTTGGAATGCCAAACATGTGGCAAGGAAACATAAACAGCAGCAACAATGGCACCAGCAGCAGAGACAACATAGTCATAGCAACAAAGACAAGGAACGGCATTCGATCTGTCGTGATTTAATTATTTCAACGAATGGGAGCAGGATGGAGCAGGTAGTTTGTCCGCTGCAAGTTCAATGCATCATGTTCGCTCTGCCGGGAACTCTCAATGCATCAATGTGATTGTGGGTGAAGAAATGCCATATTGCCCTCGTAATACTATTTGTCTACTCAGCACAGAAAGTCAGGTCAGAAAAAGAAACACTTCATCATGTATATGCAGATGGAAAGTGGGTTCAAGGGAACCCCGGATTGATAAACCTGGTTGATTTGTTGAGGCGTTCCCCACAAAAAGGAATGATCTCCTCAGATGACATCCCGCAATTCAACAGCCCAACAGGTTCTTAATCTAGGGTCGATGCTACATGTCCAAATACTGTCGTTTTGTTTCTTTGTGTCTGCCCCAAACCTTCCTAAGAGCAGCGCATAGATAGGGCAAATGTAGCCTGGTCGGCATGCAAACATAGCAAGATGGCGGTTCAGCTTCAGTGGTGTGTTGCCCCACACCAAACGCCAGTGACGAACATCCATTGGGATCATTCTCCCAAGTAGAATGAACACAAAAATGTCATGTCTGTTTCACCACCAACAAATCCCCCGTTAGTGAAACAATGCTTTCTCCAGCTATCAAGTTCTCCATCTCGAGGGATTTCCCAGCGATGGAGCTGATGAAACAGGCCAGGAACCGATCACGCTGGGCCTGGTGTGCCGCCAAAATCTTTCAATCTCTGCGCCCCGCCCATTTTGCAAATTCGGGCCAGACCTCAAGGAGATCAACAAGGGCTCAACGAGAGATCAACGAGAACTCAGAACCAACAACTGCAGCAAGTTGATAAAACTTGAAATTTGGAATCTGTGTTTCGGGCACAACCTCACACCCAAGATTCTAGGTTTTGTTCGTAGCGATAAGCTGCCTGTTTTTTGATTTTGTCCGAAAATGGGTTTCAAAATTTTGGGGTCAATTTCCAATTCGTGGACAAACTGTGACAAACCGCTACCAAAAAGGGAAATTGATTCAACAATTCTGAATGAAAATTACAAAAATCATCCCCAGGTATTCATCCGAAGTTCATCCCCTTCATTCCTTGTCGTTTTTGGTGCGCTTGAACCTTGACACTTCACCGGGCGTCCAAACCGAAATCTGCCACCTTTGCCAAGCCGCTACGTGTTAGCCTGGCAGCTAATTTGGATAGGAAATCTCAAAAAAAAAACTGGGAAATTCGTAGGTTAAGGTAAATTCTCAAATGACTGGAATCATGGTGGGTTTGGAAGGGTTATTTTCTTGTTAATGGACTACATGGTAAAACATGGATCATCGGTGATCGAAGGAAGTTTAGAAGCTGAACCTTCCGACAATATGGACAGATGGAAAAGCACAGCCATGAAGAAAGTCAGAAGATGAAGAAAGTCAGAAGAGAAGNAGTTTAGAAGCTGAACCTTCCGACAATATGGACAGATGGAAAAGCACAGCCATGAAGAAAGTCAGAAGATGAAGAAAGTCAGAAGAGAAGAGATGCAGGAGGGCGAAAAGGTAGGAGAGTCGCGAAACACTGTGTTTTTCCAATGTTTTGTGGCTCCGGAGGGTCGAGAAGTAGGCTCGCTGAAGCGGCGGGTGCGGAGACNGTTTTTCCAATGTTTTGTGGCTCCGGAGGGTCGAGAAGTAGGCTCGCTGAAGCGGCGGGTGCGGAGACATCTCGGCAGATGAGAGATCAAAAATTGCACACCGTTGTGGCGCGAAGCACGTTTGGAAGTAAAAAGTGTTAAAAACTGTCGGGTTCGGACCACTTTTGAAAGTTGAGATGTGGAAAAAGTGAACGGCGCTGTGGCGCGAAGCACATTTGGAAGTAAAAATGTTAAAAACACCACATGCTCGGACCACTTTTGGAAGTTGAGATGCGGAAAAAGTGTACGGCGTTGTGGCGCGAAGCNGAAGTAAAAATGTTAAAAACACCACATGCTCGGACCACTTTTGGAAGTTGAGATGCGGAAAAAGTGTACGGCGTTGTGGCGCGAAGCACATTTGGAAGTAAAAAGTGTTAAAAACTGTCACGTTCAGACAACTTTTGGAAGATGAGATGTGGAAAAAGTGCACGGCGCTGTGGCGCGAAGCACATTTGGAAGTAAAAAGTGTTAAAAACTGTCAGCTTTGGAGCGCTTTTGGAAGTTGAGATGTCGAAAAAGTGTACGGCGCTGTGGCGTGAAGCACATTTGGAAGTAAAAATGTTAAAAACACCACATGCTCGGACCACTTTTGGAAGTTGAGATGCGGAAAAAGTGTACGGCGTTGTGGCGCGAAGCNGAAGTAAAAATGTTAAAAACACCACATGCTCGGACCACTTTTGGAAGTTGAGATGCGGAAAAAGTGTACGGCGTTGTGGCGCGAAGCACATTTGGAAGTGAAAATCGTAAAAAACTGAGGGGTTCGGAGCACTTTTGGATGTCTAGACGTCGTTTTGTGTGGCAAGCGCAAGGGATTCTGCACCTTGTCAAAAGTGAGCTAAACGTGTGGGTTTTGTAGCATTTTCAAAAACGATGGCAGGCGTGGCACATTTGAAGAGGATTTCCACAGATGCATTTTTCGTGGCAGGCGCAGTACAAGAGGCAGGCATCTTCAGCAGAGATGAGCGGAGACATGTCGGTGGATGAGAGATGAAAAATTGCACGGCGTTGTGGCGCGAAGCACATTTGGAAGTAAAAAGTGTTAAAAACTGTCGGGTTCGGAACCTGTTCGGAAGTTGAGCTGTCGAAAAAGTGCACGGCGCTGTGGCGCGAAGCACATTTGGAAGTGAAAAGTGTCAAAAACTGAGGGTTTTAAGCAAATTTTGAAATGTCAGTTAACTAACTGAACTAACAAGTTAACAACTTAACCACTTAACAATTGAACAACTTAACAACTTAACCACTTAACAACTTAACAACTTAGTTAATTAGTTTGTCAGTTAGTTAGTCAGTGAGTCAGTCAGTTAGTCAGTCAGTTAGTCAGTTACTCAGTTAGTCAGTTAGTCAGTTACTCAGTTAGTCAGTTANTAGTCAGTGAGTCAGTCAGTTAGTCAGTCAGTTAGTCAGTTACTCAGTTAGTCAGTTAGTCAGTTACTCAGTTAGTCAGTTAGTCAGTTAGTCAGTTAGTCAGTTAGTCAGTTAGCCAGTTAGTCAGTTAGTCAGTTAGTCAGTCAGTCAGTCAGCTAGTGAGTTAGTCAGTTAGTCAGTTAGTTAGGCAGGCAGATAGATAGACAGATAGATAGGCCGACGCTCCAACCACCTTTTGATCCATCAGTGGATCTGNGCAGGCAGATAGATAGACAGATAGATAGGCCGACGCTCCAACCACCTTTTGATCCATCAGTGGATCTGCTCTGCCATCCATGACTCACAGCAACGAACCGCTCCTATAGGTTTGCCATTTTTGAAACTTCCGCCACCGCCTTGTGCGGTACTACTGGTAGTAGTTGGAGCACGGCCCATACCAGGCCGTGGTGGTTCGTGCTGTTTTTTTGGCGTTGTGTCTCCGTCTTTCTTTGGTGGGTGCTTCTTTGCGATGTTCGTGTTGGTTTGTGTTTGTGATGTTCTTGGGAGGTTCAGGAAAGGGGGGGGTTGGGGCGGGGGGGGGGGCACGCTCTTGATACTACGCTCCCAACTTTCTCAAGTAACTTGCCACACGAGCTCTTGATGCTACATTGTGGACATGAAAGAAATGCGTTCCAAAAAAAAGTAACTTTGCTAAATTTCCCCAAGGCTAGTATTGCATGCCACAATACGAAAATGAACATTTCACTGTAGCGAAACTAACTTTATTTCAATTTGAAACTCACAAAACCACACCGCCCGATATGGCTCGAGAACCCAGTGGGTAGCAACACATGGATACCATCCTAATCACATGGATAATAGGAGTTATCCAATGAATTCCTGGATCATACCGAGGTTGTCACATACCACCTGGGATGCACATCATAGTACAACTTAGGCCACTTGCAAATGCTTCACCATAGTTGGATAATGTGGCAAACACAATGCCATAAACCATCCCCAAAACCAGAAATGGCTTATGATTAGATTTAAACGGCATCACATCCATCAACTTGGTTGTAGCTGAGCTTATAATTCGGTTTAACAGCTCCAAACCATTTAACAATCCATCAGTTTCTATTGACCATCAGCAGTTCTACATCCCCAAACACATCAAAACGCACACCATTGGGGACCATTGCTCAACCAACAAACTTTCGCCGCAGGTGCAGGATGTTCGCCGACTTGATGTCCCGATGAAAGACCTACGCGTGTCGCACGTGAAGCTGGCGTGTCGCACGTGAATCTGGTGATCTTATTGGATGCGGGTAAAACAATGCCATAAACCACCCATTTGGGAAAGTTTTTTACCACCTATTTATGGTGAAATTAGGGAGAACTTACTATTGTTTTACCAACATTATAACTAATTTAACCAAAAAAAAACATAGCTGTAGGTCTACCACTACACTGTCAATCATTTGAGACTATTTGCGAACTTCATTGATCCCCATATTAGGCTTCACATCCCGATGGGGCTGATCTAGGCCAGGGGACTCATCCCCGGGTCGGCATCCCATTGAGGTGTTCTGTTTCCCATTTCAAAATAGTTCAAATGACCCATTGTTCTTGGAAGATAACTTGGGGTCCCCCATGATCTAAGAAACTCTATGATTCCAAGTGTATCCCCAAATCATAAGCACCATTCGGTATCCCTAAGATTTCATGCTTAAACCACCATTGTTTGATCCATCGTTGCTGTGCCTTAGGTGTTTGATGGTGGAGGTGTGAGAGGCCACATGCAGCATCAAAGGCCACGCAAATGCGGTCCCGCCAGGGAAAAGCCTCACAGAACAGGGCCGTGGCAGCCGTGTTCCCTGGCTTGGAACTGGCATATTTCATGGGGATCTAGCACCCAGAATGGGGATTCAACTAACCATCGGATAGGTTTTTTGATGAGATATATGAAACCCAACACGATTATATTTGGGAGTGTTTCAAAAATGAGGGATTTACCCCTAAATCCCCAACATAGGGACACTTGAATATGAAAAATTGGCTAATCTGTTGGACTTGGGGTACTGTATTTTCAGGACAAATCCACGTGCATGGAAAAAGGTGACTTGGATTGATTGCTTTGTGTTGCATCAGCCACAAATCAAGCAGAGGCAAAGATCAAGCGGAGCAATTGTAACTTTAAAACGGCACAACCTTTTGGAAAATCTGTCAGCTCCAGGTTGCTCAATCATTAACAGAGCAGAAACAGACTAGAAGCAACATGAATCCAAGGCAATGATTTTACTGAATACAAGTGAGCAACTTGCGTCTGTAGGTACAATCACCCCTCTCCATTGTGCTTTGAAACCCTCCCAAGCCGCCTGTTTCTTGCTGTGGATGCGGTTGAACAAATCTCCACCCTCCATCATTTCATACCTGAGCTGTGATAAAGGGTCTTGCCTCCCGGAATCACTAAAGTCACTAAAGGGATGCTTGTGCCACAGCTTACAGTTTGTTTGCACACCTGATTGCACACCCTAAGTTTCAGCTTTCGCAAAGGCTTCTTCGAGTTTGCGCCCACCAGAGTTTTGCTTACGCTTAGGTCCTTTGAAAACCGGAATTTCATGGGTGGTTCACCTGAAACAATGACATCCGTAGCACTTTCAAAATGTCATGCATTGCACTTGTTCATTTTTGTCGTAATCCGCAATCCACAAAAAGAAGCCGAAAAGTCATATGTGTATATTTATATTCATACATATGTATATATTATGTGTATATATATATAACTATAACTATTTTACTAGGATGTTACCAAATTCTATCGTTTTTTGGGTGGTCGCTTTACATATCGGATCTCACTGCAGCTCTACCTTTCCATACCTGAGGCTGAAGCACTAAGAAACGCTTGGGTCCGTTGCGTGCGAAGCCCATGAGCACCACCAAATGGGGATGGCGAAACATGCTCAGGACACGCACCTAGCGATGGATTTTTGACGTGGAAAAACCGTGCGGATGACCTACTAAGTTTCAGAGGATTTGGGAATCCATGGGGATATACAACAATGGTCATCTACATACATATATATATAATACATCTATAAATATAGTACATCTATATATGTGCAATGTTCAAAAGCTGGATTTTTGGATTCTTTTCGTGGCGATTTGTGAAAAATGGCAATGTCACAAAGGTCACCAACAAATTAGCGATATTAGGGATTCAAGTGGAATATAATTGTGGATGTACTTTGAAAAGAATGGGAACTGAATCCACAAAAACAAAGCTGGCTGTAGATCTGTTGAAAATAGCTGAGATCCTTTGATGAACATCTGAGTTGCGCTCCGTCCTACTACCCCTCGTCTGAATGTCAGAATCTCAAAAAAAAAAAAACGTCTTTCCTGATGACATTCATAATGATATTGTCTTGTCTTGATATGTGCATATGAAATATATTGCAACCACTTTTTTAATGATGATGTTGTCTTCCCTAAAAATATGCGAGGGCCGAAAATGGCCATTAAAGAGTCCGTAAGCACTTTGTGGTCCTCTACTTTAGGAAACCCCATGAAAAAAAGAACTTCCCATAACATTTTACAGGAAGCCATTATTTTTACCTGTATTCACCAAGAAAAAAGAGGTGACCTCTTCAAATTGTCCGTCCCTTCAATCAAGTCTGGAAGCGTTTTTGTGTTCGTCTGAAAATAGGATATCCAAAATGCCATGCTTTGTCATCGTTTCTTCCTGCTAGAATATATGAAAAGTGCCAACTTGGGGTATCCCCCCGTATCAATCATTATTGGGCAAAAACCAAATGTTAATATATTGTTTAATCTCAAATCGAACACCAATTGAAGTTGAATGTTCTATTTGGGATCCCAATTTATATATCCCACTGATCTCCCACTATACATGTTGGGCTATCCCATTAAGTTTGTTTCCCTGCCCCAATTTGTTCCTCTCGACCTCGTCTTCGAAACCCGACTCGCGGGCATTGTCCAAAGCCTGGCTCTCAGCAACCACTAGGGGTTGAAACCTGTCAGAAAACAAGGACTTAAAGGGATATGATATGATCAAAAAGTGTTAGTTTAAAGGGATGTATACCATTTGAAACCTGTCTGAAATGGGAGTTAAACAACAAAAAATTTGATTTAAAGGGATATGACCAACCACAATGGTGATGAATATGAATATATATATATATATGTCATGGGATGATATTACTATATGTGTTCCAAGGTCCAAAATGTGTGTTCAGAATATGCAAAATGCAAATTTTAGCGCCATAAAATCTTCCAGACAACGATTTTCCACAACCATGGGATCAAATGGAGGTACTCCATTTGCAGACAAACCAGTTCTGGACACAGACCAGAAACCCACGACTGGAAATATCAACTTGCTGCGATGTGGGGGTAGAAATCATAGTTTCAGCCGCAGCATCACTCCATTGAATTTTGGAATTATCGCAACAATGGGGATGGGTCAAAACCCATGCAATATCTTTTGTTCATGGATGTCTATCCCCCTGAAAAGCTGTATTTACAGATATTGATCTATCGCCATATCTATCATTCGAGCTGGATTTGGTTCCAGTAAATAGAAGATCTCCAGCTGGTGCAAAATCACGGTTCTATATACTGCAACCAGAGTTAAATCACCATTTTACGTTGTTAAATCCCCGTTTTTGCTGGTTATCTCAAGTTAACTCCCCATTTTTCTCCTATCTTCCACCACCTTGAAATTCACTCCGACTGGTCAGACTGTCCCACCTTCACAGCGATCTCAGTGCCATCTTGCTGCATCCCACGGTAGACCGCACCGAAGCCACCTTCGCCCATCCGTTTGGACCTGCGGTGGTGTCTACTGGTGTGGAAAAGTCCAGAAATGGTTGGTTTACCAGAAAATTTTGGTGGATGATTGAAATTGTTTCTTTGATACCCACAAAGTTAAGATAGATATGGAAATCCATGGGTTTCCATCGGAAATTTATCTCTAAACTGTGGATATTTTACCGTAGTGTAAACTCGAATGAAGGACATCTCATTATGATTGCATTGTTAGCCACTTACTGGAATGCACATTCTCTTCTTGATTTTTACGAAAGAGAGTTGCAGGCGACCACGCTTTTACAGCTTGGCAGTGGCTATCACTGAGTTCCCTGACGGAGAGAAGTTCTCTGTGGCTTTTTGCAGCTCTTGGAAGGAAAAGACCAGACCTCGGAACTTGATTGTGGACAAACCATGGAAATTTCATCCCATCAATGAGGATGTATACCTTACGGATGTCTTTGTCCAATTAAAACCCAGATATGTAATATAGCTGTTATATATTGGCATGGATATATCAAACTCCCATCGGCGCATGGTTTGTCCAAAAATAGAGAACACTCCAAAATCACCACATCTCTCAAATGGGAAATCGATGAATCCTGTGTCGTTGATTGGGGGATTTTGGGGGTACCTTGTTTTCAGACGAACCAAGATGTCCTCATCCGGATTTCCATGTTTTCCCTTTGCAATGTTAGATTGCTAAACTGTATGCACATGTTCATATTCAGACTCGGTACAGGAATATTTGCGGATGGATCACTCCTTATGATATTGCTGAAATGTTTCGGGTATATGATCATATTCCCTTTTGAATGGGTAAAATTCCGAGCAACAACTCACAGATACACCGAGCGTAAATGTGGCACGACAACCTATACGAAGCCAACGAATCTAAAGCAAGGAACAAGGTTGCAGGACAGGGAACCTTGCCAAATATCTTGCATTGTTAACATGTCTTAATTCCTCAACAATATCATCATATATCAACAAGATTCATATCAGAACCAGTCAGATATCTTACACGGCGTTCCAAAATCAGGTGAAACTCGATAGCTACCCCAGGGGGTGATCAAAACAATGTTTCGGTGGATGGGTTCAATGTGGAAAATCTAGAGGAAACCTCAGTTTCTTTAGCCCAAAATATAAAGGTTTCAACTAGTTTAAATCGAAACTTGTCTCATTACACATATCTGATTCTGGGAATGCTTTTCACCATGGCACATGTTCACTAGTATGCTGGAGAAAGATTCCGGTACATAGCTCAAAGTTCCCTCCGGGATTGAAAAAAAACTGGATTTGTCTGAAAATAGACTACCCCATTCAAAAAAAAAACTTGGCTATGAAATCTTTTGGTTTCACAGCAAAATAGCTGCTTCTATATATGGATGTTCCAGCAAAATAATTGTGGGATCAAATAGCCCATGGATTTGACCCATTTGGTTTCCAAACTGTACTTGTTCAAGGTGGCATCTTCGGGCTCCTTCTTACCTGCGAAAGAGGCAGCACTACAAAGAAATTTTCCCCAGCAGCAAAGTGAAACCGCCAGGGAATTTAATTCTGTGGTGGACTTGTGAGGCGAGCGAATCAAGCACCATTTCAAGTCGTCTTTGACCATCTTTGACACGTGCAAAATGAAGAATTGTATGGGGACACCCATAGATATCCTTGTTTTTGATGGTTTAAATTCCCAAAAGTTGATTTTGAACCCCGCATTTGGGAAGTTCCCATCTTTCTTTCTGAAAGTTGGCCTGTGAATCCCAAGACCTTGGCACACGCAAGACGACCCCTGGACATGCGGTGAGTCTGGGTTGGAATTGGAATAGCCAAACAAATTAGGGAAAAATACCAAATTCCATAGATCTCCATGGTCCATCGTTCCTCTGGGTCGTGAATTTCGATTGATACGCAAACTTGCTGGTCATCGCCAGATGAAATTTGAGTGCCAGGCCATGGTGAGCGGGGCAAGAGGAAGATTTTGAGAAAGGTGCTGCAAAACACCAAGGCACTAGCAAAGTGGACCATAAAACACAGCACAATAAGGTTTCTTGGAGGATTTTATCTTTTTTTGATCCATGGGACAAACGTCAACCTAACAAAACCAGTGTGAAAATGGAATATACAGTATACCATAGCACCCCCAAATAACTAATTGAACGGGGAAAACGATTGTATCAACCCTTGGATGGAATGTGGTTTTCCCATCATTTTCACCAAACCAAAATGATGAAAAGAACACCCCCAGCACTGCAGCACTTCGGGGCGCGTCTCCGCATCGAGAGGCAACTCCGCTCCATGCCTTGGTCCGATACAGTGGCGTTTCATCTCAAAATTCTGGTGACAGAATTAAGTGTGTGAACAAAAATGGAATGGATCGGGTCATTTGACATCCATAAATCCCAATGGTTCCACTTCGGCATTGCGATTGATGGGTACCAAGGTTTGGATGTCACGATAGACAACTTGGGTCCGACAAATCGGGTACCACGAAATCTCATGGTTAATCATCATTTCCCGCGTTAAAATTGATATTGTTTGGGTTCTTCTCATGTTGAAGGAAACACAAATAGATTTCGTTCCACACTTTGTCAATAGCTCACATTAATTCCCATCAAATGTAGCAATCTCCAAGTCGCGCACGGCTCCTGCGGCTGCGTCAACAAAAATGTGCCAAATTTATGGTCAACTTTGGAGTTGGTTTACTGACATGGTTTGAAAACAATTCTCTCGGTGGCAACAACTGTCTTTTGAAGCAGGTCACATCGCTAGTCCTCCGGCGGCCGACTTGTAGACATGATCGCAATTTTCAAGCAGGAAAAACAAAGCGTTTATGACATCCGAATTTAAACAAATGAAATGCAGAGTAATGAAATGCAGAGTGCCTATCGTTTTTCCGACATCAAACCTTTGCAACAAACAACCAATGTTTGAAAACATGACAACGAAAGGGCACACCTGATACAATTGCAAATGACACTATTTTGAGGCAGTTTCACTGTTGGAAATGTGAAACAAAAATATTCATGTCGCTTCGTGGTTTAAAACCAATTAATTACCTGTCTTTTTTTGCAAGCAGCATGTGACGCTTGTGTCCAAATGATCCCGCAGGCCGCAATACAAACATGTACAAATGTGGAGTGTTTCATTAACTACATCAAGAGTCGAAATCATGTGGTTTCTTTTTAAAAAAAACGGGAGTTGCGGAGATTTCATCTTTGCAACTGGTAATGAAAATGGACTCTGTGGTGCCCCCTTTGTTTGCACGATTGGATCTTTGTTGGTTGCATTTTGTTTTTGGCCATGTCATATTATTAACATTTATTGCACATACCAAGGCCTTGATGAATTTTGGTTTGGAAGAACAACTGTGAATTCCAATTCCATACCAAAAAGGTGCAGAACCTGAAAAAGGCTGTGCCCCTCTTCTGGTGCACGTAGGTTCGTCCCGAATTCCCACATGCACAACAGAGCAACACATGATGCAATTGAAATTTATGTGGCAAATGTAGCATCTACCAGGGAAAAACGAAACAACAAAATGTTCACATGCCGCCAACACCAACCGTGCCGAACCTAGAACACCCCCCCTTCAACACGTGCTCCTTCCAGGGTTGCTCACCAAGTATGCTGGTGTTTTGAACGAAGGGATTTAAAATTTGGCCCTGACAGCAACGTCACCAATTCAAGAACGCTAGAATGAAATTCTGAATCTCAACCGTTCCACTCAGCCCCCATGTTGTTATTCAACGTTGAGGGTGTATATGTTTTTCTCTGTTTCAGCTTATAGTGCAAAGGAATTGCATAGAGCTAATTGTTCCCTAATTTCTTCGGAAATGAGTAAATTCTTCGTAGGTGGCTGGACAGCAGATAGTATATTTGCTGGACTCATATCACGACCTCTCGGAGGTTGCTGTTCTCTGAGCCAACCTGGACCACATGATGCCATACCAACTCAGATTGGAAATTGGAGCGGCTGCAAATGCACCATGCAAACCGTTCACGTCTGTCATGTATGATAACGTGGGATGTTTTCCAAACATCTCATATGACGCCACTGACCATCTTCAAAACGCTATCACCTACCGATTTCTTAGACTTTCGCATCTCAAACCGCCAAGGCAGACATCAGGATCCTTCCCAGATCCTGCCCAGCAAGTCTTTTTTTCGATTTGCCGTGCCACATCATTTTTTGAAAACACGGAGCCCGACTTCATGTTGTTCGCAGAGATCCTGGCCATTCAGTTCTTTCACTGCAGCCTTTGAGTTTACAAAAAAAATCCATCACAGAATTTGGAAAAACTGCGGTCTCAGAAAAAACAAAAAAAAATCCAGTCCAATGTTTGTCAACCTTCGGGTTGCATTCAGGTCAACAACCATGGCAGCCTGAACAATCCCCTTTTCCGATTGGTTTTCATCACCCTTCAAAACATGCCGGTTTGTCGTCGAAAATGTCAAGAGCGCTTTGCAACTCGATCCATTTGTGGTCCACCTAATGTCAATTCAGGATTTGCCTAAACCCCTAGGCTGTATAATTTGGGCCATACCATTATAGTAGCAGATTGTCGCTGAGGGATGTCCCCGTTTTTCAGCTTTGGGTCAGAATTTCGTTGATCTCCATTGTGGTTCCAGAAAAATGTTGGATATAAACAAACAAGATGCAGCTAAATTCCCGCATCGCATCTGGAGGGTGTCCCCCTGCTGCTCAAATTTGAAGAGGTCCAAGAAATGCGAGGCTCTACAAGATCAGAGCCAATTCAACCATATGATGTCATATATCTATATATGTACATATGTACATATGTACATATGTTTTTCTATACGGAAAGAGAGAGAGAGAGAGAGGGAGAGAGAGAGAGAGAGAAAGAAAGAAAGAAAGAAAGAAAGATCTGAATGCATTGAGGACACATATGTATGGCACAGGTTCAATGTGCAGAAGTGGCGACTTGATGCGATAAATATACGTGCGTATATCCTATGTGTGCATGTTTTTTCATTATCAATACATCAACGACGTATGTATATATATATATATAAGGTAGATATCTCTTGGCTTTGTAAGGAGACATGTAGATATCTACGTGCTTTGTAAGGAGACTGGTAGATATCTACGTGCTTCACTTCAACGAATGAAAACAACCCACTGTAAGAGGCTGTACATTCAAAAAAACCGCTCTGCTGTTGCCCCCAGCTGCTCCATCCAGCTCCAGCTGCCTGAAGGAGCGGGTCATTGAGCCTGTCGAAATTGCCTTCAACTGGCTCACATGAGAGAAGAGTTGCTTTTTGTATGTCTCAATGAGGAAGTACCAATTTTCAATAGTAATTTGTCATTAGTTTGGCCGTAGTCCCCCAAAAAAACAGTCGGGAATTAATAGATTGGGGGTGATATCACCCTTGCTTCCCTGTAACCTATTCCTGAAACAAACATCAGAGATGATTGAACACCCAAGTTTTGGACCATGTAGGAATACCAAGGCCGCCAAGGCAAACAAAAAAACGTTCGTTTCAAACCTGGCCTTGGCTCTGCAACCACTCCTGGCGCGGGATCCAATCACAAAACACACATTACAAGCGGTTGCGCAAACATCCCTAAATCTCCTGTTTCTGACATCCAGGTCCAGGTGATCCCCAAAACCGCTTCTAGAATATACACAGGCATCTCATCGTTCAATTTCGCAATAGACTGTCAACTTGCGCGCCTTCATTTTTCCAACCATGGCTTCGCCAGCTTTCAAGCGCTCGCTCAGCGCCTGCTGGAAAACAATATCCGTTGATCCATCGCTGTGTTGGGACAAGTGTTGCTAAGGTTACAAAACAAAACCAACCAGATCTCAAAGTTTCAGAAAAGTGCCAAAAACGTCGAACCAGATCAAAAACCAAGCCGAAGGGACTGACCGAGTAGCGAAGCAAAGTACATACATGCCCCCGACTCGATTTGAGTTTCGCCTCAGACTTGGCGTTCAGTTCTGCCAAGTGGATATTCTGGCTCCACCGCGAGCCTGGTGAGGGTTGATCATCTTCAAATTTTACTATTTTTTGGACCACCCCCCAAAAAATTGGACAAAACATGACAAAACCTGCTTGCTCTCCTACCACCACCGCTTTCTATGCGTAAATACAAATGTATGTGTTTGGCATTGTTTGGGTTGCAATGTTTTTTCGCTGTTGTCATTCCAGAAACAAAAGAGACCCCACAGGGCGCCACCTCGAACTGCCAAACGTGCCGCTGATGCCGAAACGCGACCTGCAAAAAAAGGGAAACCTATGATTTGATTGCGAACGTGTGTACGCAAAGACTGTCGTCAGCAGCCCAAAAAAATGGACCAAGCTTGCTTGTTCTCCAACGACAACCACTATATATATATATGTGTGTATGTGTATATATATATGATATGTATATGTATGTGTTTGGCATTGTTTGGGTTGCAATATCTTCCATTCTCTTCCTGATTTCATTCCATTAAGATTTCCGTCAGGAGCAAAAGCTGACCCCAGCTTTGGCGCCACCTCGAACTGCCGAAGTTGCCATTGGCGTCGTCTGACGACTTTGTCCGATGCCTGTCCAGGTGACAACATGCGCTAATTGTAGTTGTGGTTGAATCCGTGTCAAGGTCGGGGAAAATTAGATACCAAACTTCGCAAACCTGCGACCAAACTGCAGCTCCTGATAGTACTAGGGGCAAAAACAGAAACATTGGCAAACTACGTCTGTCACCTACATCACTTACATATATGAACTTGTTTGTCTTGAAAGTGAGCCGTATCTGTGATGGGTTTTGCATGAACCAGTTCTTCTGCTTCTTCTTATTTGTCGTATTCGTGATGATGGTGGCGGAGAAAACATCCCCATTCTTTGTGATACTAAAAACCGTCAAATGGTCAAACGCCTCTTCATCTAGGGTTTAGGTCGAAATCATGTTTCTCCTTTCTCGGGGTTTATATTTTCGTTGTTTGTAATTTTGTGTGTGTGTGTGCGTGTTTGAGTTTTGGTTTTTGCTGGTCATGTGGCTGTGGGTTTGAGCTCTCTGCCAATTTCCCAAGCATCCAGCTGATTCACCACTCCCTTCACTTTATACTCCCCAAGCCCCCCTGGACGCTCCACAGTCTACACTCCACACTCTACACTGCACACCCCGCACTTCACACCTTCCACTCTACACTTTACACTTTACACTCCACAATCAAACTCCACACTACACCCTTGGCACTCCACACTCCACACTTCACATCCCACACTCTGCACTCCACACTTTACATTCCCCACAGCCGCACTCCATACTCCTCACCTACTCCACACATACTCCACACCCACCCCACACCTACTCCACACCTACTCCACGCCTACTCCACGCCTACTCCACGCCTACTCCCACCTACTCCACACCTTTCGCTCTTCACTTTACACTCCGCGCTCTACACTTTAACTTTAAACTTCACACTCCACACTTCAAACTTCACACGTCACACCCCAGACTTCACACTGCACAATCCCCACTTCACATTCTCCACTCCAGGCTCTGCGCTTCACGCTCTATGCACTACATTCCCCCACTCAACTATCTTCTTTTACACGTACTCTACATTTCACACTCAACACTGTGCCCTCCATTCCATTCCACACTGCACAACTGTTGAAATAACTTGTTTCGCAAAAATGTTTTACATGATTGTATTCGGGTTTGTTGGTTGTTCTTGATGTTTTCCCCGGGGGGAGGGGGGAGTTCAAGTTTAGTTCGAGTTCGAGTTCGAGTTCGGGAGGTCGTGCCACGGGAAGGGGGGGTCAGTTCAAGTTCAAGTTCGGGTGCTGGTGCAATGTATTGGGGGGGCGGGCAGTTCGAGTTCGAGTTCAGTTCGAGTTCGAGGGGGGGTTGAGTTCGAACTCGAGTTCGAACTGTTTGAACTCGAGTTCAAACTCGTGTTCGAACTGTTCAAACTGGAGTTCGTATTCTCGAATTTGGGTTTGAGTTTGGTTCGAGTTTGTTCGGGTTTCGTTGGAGTTCGGGTGAGGGAAGGATTGGGACTGCACGCGCGGGGGTGGAGTTTGAGTTCGAGTTCGAACTCGAATCCGAACTGTTCGAACTCGAGTTCAAACTCAAGTTCGAATTCGATTCGGTTCAAGTTCGAGTACGAGTGCGAGTTCGAAGTGGCTTGGGGCAGTTCGAGTTCAGTTCGAGTGGGGTTCACTATGAGGTCAGAAGGCAAAACCATGCAGCAAGTTGTTTGAAGCGTCGTACATTGCGCCGCTGTGTCTTGAGATAATCGGTAACCCTCCAAACCATTCCTTTTGTCGAGGAGCTTGGAGGGGTATGGCGAAATAAATTCAGTCAGGCTCATCAAATCAAAAGGTCAACCGGAGAATCAAAACACCACCTGCAAAAATCAAAATCTATTTCCTAACAATCTATTGAGAACGCATAACTACTCAAGGAATGTCTTGAGCAGTGTTTGCATGCCCTAGTCGCGTGTCTCAGTCCAAACAAAGATCGGAGATAAGTCAGAATGACATCTAAGTAACGTATCAAGATCAGAAAGTAAAACGGAAGTAACAAGTTGTTTGAAGCAGCACAATCAACTAATAAGACTACTAGGGAGCGAAAACGACATGACATGGCATTCCATGTCAACAATGACCGGGAAGCAATGACGGTGGAAGACAATTTCAGCAGACAATTTCAGCATAGCAGAAACTACTACAAACCAAGGTACAGAAAACAGCCTCAGACCCCCATCAAAGCAGGATTCTGGACACACGTACTGATTTTTCATCATCAAAAGCCTCATCATGGAGGCATAAGTATCATGAAAGGCTGGAAACAAGGAATGAACGGTTTCGAAGAGACACATAGGCTCCGAGTTGAAAGTAAATGAGTCGCATCGCTCCCACAAAGGCATCGTCTAAGAAACCTCTGTGAACTCTGGGCTCCCGCACACGTTGGCATCTGACGTGTCAGAACATGATTTGGTCCTTCACATGCACATCATCACATCTTGGTGGGTTGCACGTGTACCAAGGGGTTGTTCAAAACTGTCCCGGCCAAAGATGAATGTTCCATGCTCAGAGCACTGGCAAGTAGCCAAACACCACCATAGTTTGGGAGATGCATCTGTCAAATTCTGTCAACCTTAATCTCATCGGTGATGGTTTTGAATCATGTTGGAACCGGCTCGGCTGTGCTGTGGTCAAGAGACAGGTGTGTCAGGCAGGTCCTGGAATTGCACGTGTGCGTCCACAAACGGACCTCTGCGAATGGGGCAGTGAACTTGGCGCCGGCCAAAAAATAACTTGGACTTATTGGTCCAGTGGTCCATTGGTCCATCAACAGCAGTGTGTGATTCAAACATCTGCTCATTTCACGGCGGCCTAGACAGCAATGTTGATCTCACACAAAACAAATGATCCAACTCCCTTTCCAATCCAATTATGTTTCCGCGTTCAACCCTACAAGAACATGGCCGCTCATATGGTCACGCTCCCACACCGCAAATTGCAGCCGAAACACACATCTCCAACGGCTCCAACGGTTTTCGCCAGAGCTCCAGCTGCCGTTGTGGCAACTGGACGCGGAGACTCCACACATACCTTGCGAAAAGTATCTGTTGAGGTTGTGGTGCATTCGTTCATGCTGGTTGGCACACTTGATATATGGATACCATAATGTAAACAAACACTTTGCTAGAGCGGTAGTTCATGCTTGTTGGGTGAGTGAATATACAATCCCGCTAAGAAACACTATGAGCCTTTGGTTTACTATTGGATTTGTTCATAATCATGGGTGACGATGGGATTTATGTGTGTTTTCTTCCGTAGGAAAGTTTCCTCTGAGAAGTCTTGACTGCCTCTGACCCAAATAACTCTCACTGATAAATTTGTTTCATAGCAAAATCTCTGTGCTTCTTTCAACATGTCCCCAAGACACGCTCACCGGCGGACTCTCTCTCAAGCCTCCTCTTCTTCCTCTTCATTTTCCTGGATTGGCAATGGCAATGGTATGGTTCAATACTGCGATAAAGATTTTACATATGCAGGCTCGCATGGGGCTAGTGTTCCGGACCAGCTACACCACAAGAACTGGTATATAACTGGGCATTGAATGAACTGCACAATTTACAATCCAATGCTGAAAGTATTAACGCTGGAGAAAAGAAAGAACCGAAAGCAATGCACCTAGATGTTCAGAAAGTTCGACACCCAAAAACCATCAGTCCTCAACACCACAACAGGACCCCATCGGCGCGAATCACAGAGCACGTCCAACTCACTGTTTTGAGCCACAAGCTGAACATTTTAAATATGCATTTTATCTAATGTAGAAAATGCAGAAATTTGCGCCATTCACTATGAAGGGAGCAGGTCACCGATCCAAACAGCAAGATGACAGTGCAGTGCAAGGTGACTGTTTGCGCTGGCCAGGGGGGCGATTATGTATGGTGCGTTTTTGTTCCGTCCTGAGGCAAGGGAATACAAACAGCGACTGATTAAAATTGGTGTCAAAAATTGTTGAATGAAAAAACATCCAAGAAAAACAAAATATTGCCAATTGATGATATGCACAATTCACAAGATTTACGAGTCAAATCAGTGAGTATTATTAGACATCAACACTTCCTGGTTGTTCCCTGCTTGGCCCCCAGCCCCAAGCGTGAGCCAGCCATGTGCTAAGGCCTAGTTGTGAGTGCACAAAGAATTTGGAAGGTCACCCCATGGCAGCAAATGTTGAAATATTCAATTTTGGTCCTGAATAACTCATTTTTAGTTCAACGCTGCCATATAGGCTGACGATGCAAAGCCTCTGAACGTGTAACATGCCGGGTGTGTGTGTGTGTGTGCAACACGTGAAGAGATGTAAAAATTTTATCTTAGGGCTAGCCACCCACGCGCAACAAAAAAACACTATGCAACGCGCAAGAGTTGTGACCATGTACAACCGGATGGACAAAGAAAAAACAAAGTGCAAGTGCAGTAGGTGAACACACAGGTGGAAACAAACACGCGCCGAAACATCGCAAAGCAGCGTGTGTATATATAAACATACTTACAGTAAAAAACATAAGACAAAAATACCTGGCCACATACGTCGAGGTCGCCAGATCAAATTCGAAAACATGCCGCTTCACTCGCACAACACACTGATTCCCCAAACAGTGTGTCCACGCTGAGGGGTTCTTACAGTAGGAGTAAAGGCCTGGTGTGGTCGAGGTTCGCCCCATTTTTCCTGTAAATTTCCATATACGGTGTTTCATCGTTTCGTTTTGACTGCGCATGCTCGCACTATCAAACAAAAAAACAACAGGAAAATTTGCAGGAAACTAAGTTTGGATAAATATGGATAATTGTGTGGAAATGCATGTGTCTTGTAATATGTTATGGTTGCTGGCTTTGATTGAAAGCCACCAACCAATAGGCCGCTGCAACAGAACCAATTGATTCATTTGCGGTAAGCAATTGTCTGCAAGCTATGCTTCTATCTTCCATGTGTCATTACATGGGCAGGGTCCTTAAATCAATAAATTTGATAACAAGGGTTCTTGATTATTTTTGTTGCTTTATTGCGTTTCTCGTGGGCAAAATCATAGCCAAATTGCAATTTTTTCTGTGAATGCAGTCATCACATGTCAAAGTTTTTGTGCAATGTTTGAACAATTTTTGACAACAATCATTATAAATAGATTTTAACTACATTCAACACATGTTAATCAAATTTAACCGGCATTCATCAATTTTTTGTTAACATTTAACCAAATTTAGAAGAATTTAACCACATTTAACAGAATTTAACCACATTTAACAGATTTTAACGAAATTTAACAGAAATTAACCAATTTTAACGGAAATTTAATCGATTTTAATAAAAATTACTTTCCCGAAATCCCACCTGCAACTCACTGACGCATTCCCTAGAATTCCCAAAATTGACTTGAGATTACCTTGTCAAACCACTTTGGGGGTCCAGGTTTAAATGGAAATTTTGGTTTTTCCCTTGCTTTTGTCTCCAATTGAACTGAATTCGTTTGCCTTCGGTGTGCTTGTGCAATATTGTGCAATCAATATGTAAAAAATGTTTGCCGTCACAAACCGCTCCCAAAACGGTCAAGGATTTGCATACTTTGTTTTATTATTTGCGCATATTTTCCATAGCTCCCATGTTGTGACAGCTTTGACCCCGCCAACAAGTACGGAATTGGCATCTCCAAACCTTGCATTGTTGCACCTTCAACAAGGGCCCGGTGTGAGCGGATGTACTTTGAACAATTTTCTGCCTGTCTAGTTTCCCACAGCTTCCAAACGTGCCAAATTTAAACGAATTTATCAGAAAATATTGCATTTTAATTGCGCTCATTTAAGCGAATTTACAATCCTGCAAATTTTCCCTCAAACTATTTTCTTGACACAAAGTGCTGCCCGCGTTTCGTGGTCGGATCTGGCCCGTGCAGATTTCCTGTAAATTTCCGTGCAAAAGTTTGTCTCTGTGAAATGTCCATGTGCGTTTCGACTGCGCAGGCTCGCACGGATTTGCGGGGCGAAGGTGGCCATGTCGAAAGGTATCGTTTTACCTGCGTGCCGTGCTCGTTTTTGAGCTATGCCCATTTGGTGTGGCAAGCGTGGGACATTCGGGACATTTGGAGGTCCGAAACGTCGTTTTGTGTGGCAGGCGCAGGACATATGGCACTTTTCAAAAAGTGTGGCAAGCGTGGGACATTCTGCACGTTGCTAAAACGTTGGCAGGCGTGGCTCAAAATGAAAGGTGCTTTCGGAGCTCGTTTTTCGTGGCAAGCGCAGTATTCGGTGAACTTGGAGGACGGTTTGAAAGGGTCGAAAGTCGCGTTTTGTGAAACTGTCGTCGATTTTGATTTTAAACATGCTGATGATTTCGCGTGGCAGGCGCAGTATTTCGATGACCTCGGGCTCTTTGTTCCTGGCAGGGGCAGGACTTCGTGGACCTCGACCAAAAAGTGGCTGAGACCTAGGTAAAACGTAGTTTTTTGACATTTTCCATGTTCGTTTTTCCTGGTGCGCGCAATCTTTTGTGAAAATCTAACATGTGCTCGCGCGACCCTCTCGTCACTTTGTGCGCATCGGATCGCTCTCGCTGTGGCGCGGTGCGAATTTTGCAACTGCAGATGCAACTCTTTCGCACGAAATAGACATCGACTTTCAAAACTGGTGTAAAAATTGAGATGATGCAACTTCAGATGCAACCCTTTCGCGCGAAATGAGGTTCGAGTCGCAAAAACTGGCGTAAATTTGCAATTTTGCAACTTCAGGTGCAACCCTTTCGCACGAAATGAAGATCGAACGTCAAAAATTGATGTAAAATTGCAATTTCCCAGCTTCTTGTTGAAAGATCTCTTAGAGAGATCTTGCAAAGAGATCTTGCCAGGACACCTCTTGTGAAGATCTTGCGCAGGACATTGCATAGATCTCTATTGCAGAGATCCTGCCAAGAGGTCTCTTGCATAGATCTTCCCAAGAGACCTCTTACAGAGATCTCACGCAGAGACCTTGCCAAGAGACCTCTTACAGAGAGCTTGTACAGAGATCTTGCCAAGAGANCCAAGAGACCTGTCATAGAGATCTTCTACAAAGATCTTGCCAAAAAGTCCCTTGCATAGATCTTGCCAAGAGAGCTGCTATAGAGAGCTTCTACAGAGAGCTCATCAAGAGATCTTGCCAAGAGAGCTACTAGAGAAATCCTGTACAGAGGTCTTGCCAGGACACCTCTTGTGAAGATCTTGCGCAGAGACATTGCATAGATCTCTATTGCAGAGATCCTGCCAAGAGGTCTCCTGCATAGATCTTCCCAAGAGACCTCTTACAGAGATCTCACGCAGAGACCTTGCCAAGAGACCTCTTACAGAGAGCTTGTACAGAGATCTTGCCAAGAGANCTCACGCAGAGACCTTGCCAAGAGACCTCTTACAGAGAGCTTGTACAGAGATCTTGCCAAGAGACCTGTCATAGAGATCTTCTACAAAGATCTTGCCAAGAAGTCCCTTGCATAGATCTTGCCAAGAGAGCTGCTATAGAGAGCTTCTACAGAGATCTCATCAAGAGATCTTGCCGAGAGAGCTACTAGAGAGATCCTGTACAGAGGTCTTGCCAAGACACCTCTTTTGGAGATCTTGTCCAGGGACATTGCATAGATCTCTATTGCAGAGATCTTGCCAAGAGGTCTCTTGCATAGATCTTCCCAAGACACTTCTTACAGAGATCTCATGCAGAGATCTTGCCAAGAGAACTCTTACAGAGAGCTTGTACAGAGATCTTGCCAAGAGACCTGTCATAGAGATCTTCTACAAAGATCTTGCCAAAAAGTCCCTTGCATAGATCTTGCCAANCCAAGAGACCTGTCATAGAGATCTTCTACAAAGATCTTGCCAAAAAGTCCCTTGCATAGATCTTGCCAAGAGAGCTGCTATAGAGAGCTTCTACAGAGATCTCATAAAGAGATCATGCCAAGAGACCTTCGGCGTAGATCTTTATTGCACAGATCTTGCCAAGAGGTCTCTTGCATTGATCTTCCCAAGAGAGCTTCTACAGAGATCTGATACAGAGATCTTGCCAAGGGACCTCTTACAGAGGTCTTGTAAAGAGATCTTGCCAAGAGGTCTCTCACATAGATCTTGCCAAGAGAGCTGTCTAGAGAGCTTCTACAGAGATCTCACAAAGAGATCTTGCCAAAAGACCTCTAAAGGACACCTTGTACCTTGTACATAGATTTTGCCAGGGCACCATCACCATCCTCCACCTCATCTTCCGCCTTGTCAGCCTCATCATCATCCTCCTCAACATCATCATCCTCCACCTCACCATCCTCAACATAATCCTCCTTCAACTCATCATCCTCAACATCATCGTCCGCAACAGCATCATCTTCATCTTCATCTTCATCTGCATCTTCATCTTCATCATCATCACCATCATCCTCATCCTCATCCTCATCCTTATCATACATTATCATACATTATCATACATTATCATACATTATCCTCACACCCCCACACTGTTTGGGGTCTCTTGCCGGGATAGTTTTTCTTTCATCAAAGAATTCGGGGATGTCCGAGCCCCAAGCCGCTTAGCCCCACTGGAGATTCAGCGGGGACATTCTCCAACAGAAAGTGCGCAAACTTTCGCGATCATGTCGTCAGTGACTTTGGTGCGAACTGCACCCATTTTCTTGAACATCTCAAAGCGACCTCTGGATGGGTCGTCACCCATGTTCGAAGTAGTGGGAACGCGAGCAAGAAAGGATGTGCGTCACGGTCCGCTTCCATGACCGTTCCATTGTGGATATATAACTGCACTTGCAACTGTTGAACTAGCAAAACCTGAAATCCACGAGGCTTTATAGCCGCCTCTTTGTCAATGAAGGCAAACACGCAGCAGTTCTGAAGAATGTCCGGCCAAACAAAAAGAGAAATTGCATACGGCAGCACTTCCGCCTCGAAGATATGTTGGACCTTGTTGGGTGGTCCACACGAGAAAATCAAATCATCATGCACCACATGTCCAAAGAAATGTAGGAACCGTCCATACGAGTCAGCCAAAACTGCACCAATGGATGCGCCACTCCAATGAAGGTCGTTTTTCTCCGTACAGGCACCATCCAGGAAAAGGAAAAAGGTTGGTCTTCCCCCAGTGTCAACACGCCTGGGGGCATCCGTCAGCACTCGCTGCAGCATCCACTCCAAAGACGATCGGACGCTCACACTAAGGGGCTTTTCCACCCTTGTCTTGAGACCAACTGCACCAATCCTGTGCAAGGCAATTTTCGAGAATCTGCCATACCATTGCGCATCTGCAAAGAGAAGCCTGGATCGTAACGATTCAGCTGTGTTTGGTTCCAGCTCGTCATTTGATAAAATTGTATGGATCTTGTCACGCAGTTCCGTCTTGCGAGCTTCGGTGCTGCCTACGGTAAACCAGCCCTCAGGCAGCCCAAAGTCTGGAAAAGCAGTCTGACCATCCTGTCAGTTTGAGTTTCTGTCCCAGCGTGGCATATGCAAACCAAGTCATCACAAAAAGATGACCAAACAAGACCACCCAGAGAAATGCCTATCACCTTGATCGCCTGTGACAGCCTCAAAAATGTTCCGACAGACGCTGTTGCGCCAAAAGGCATCGTCCGCATCCGAAAAAGAGCTGGTTGTTGAAGCTCCAGATTCCAGACCACGATCCAGGCAAAATCCAAATGAGGCTCACAAATGGCAATTTGCCGGTAAGCTTTCCGCATGTCATGAGTCTTCCCAACCAGTCTGATACCGCTACCTCCCTGCTGCATCCAAGTTTTGATCATTGCACAAATCTCATCAGCTGTGTCCACCACGAATCGCTCTTGCAAGCCCGTAGCCCTGTTCACATGCGACGCACTGAAATTGTCGATTGGCCGCAGTTTGTTTTTCTGTTGAAGCCCAAACCTCGGAGATACCGCGCTCTCACTGCCAAGTTCACTCAAGTCTAAAGGCCCTGAAAAAAAGCCTTCTGCCACTTCATCCAAGGTAGCCTGCCACAATTTGTGGTCGGCCTCGACATCACAGGCACTCACCGTAGCAGCTATAGATCTTGCTGAGAGTGACCTTGCCACCTTCCTGAGAAAACCTTCGTTGATTTCAGGCGCACGTACCTTTGCACGGAAGACACCAGAGGCGGGCAACCGTCCGCACAAAGGAAAACCAACCGCCATCTCTTCAGCGATCTTTGCATCAGGATAGGAGAACTCATTCAGAAAATGTCCAAAGAGTTTCACACGCTTACCGCGGAGGACCTCACGAACATGGGGTTTCATGAGCTCTTTGCACTCCCTCTCCAAGCCACGAAAATCCTCACACAGCTGTACCAGCAGTTTCGCAAAATTACATTGTGTCCGCCTGAAAGCCAGACCCGACGGATCATTGCAGGCATTGATGTTGTCAATCAGCAGTTGAGTCACTGTCATTGCCATCTCACTAGGGTGTACTAATTTGCATGCCTCTTGAAGAAATTCCAACGGCTGTCGAGGTATGCCGCCCTGCAGTTGTACATCATTTGAACCATTTGAACCCCCTCGACATTCACAAACCGAAATAATTTGGAGCCCTTGGGAAAAGTTTCACAGAAATCAGGGATCCGCTTGCCCAGCGCCAGTTGTTGTACGGCTGGCTGGTCAGAAATGTCCATCAAAGTCGGTTGCAAAAGTTCAGAAAAATGGGGACCATTTAACGCACGCGGCAAACATCCAAGAATGGCCTTGTTGACGCGCTGGGCACTAGCTGAATCTGCTGTGACGTCGGCAAAAATTTCAGGGGGCGCAGTGAAATTACGCGACAAAGCAAAGTCATAGACGGCTTCAGCCCAGGATGCACACAAAGTATCATTGTAAGCACACTCTTCTGCCGTAGCAAAACCTTTGTCTGTCCTTCCCCATGGCAAGTGTTCGTGCGAGTCATCGCACTTGCGTTCCAAATACTGTCTCAGCGTGGGGACAGACGTCCAAATTGCAGTATCTTTCTTCCGTTTTGCTGCAAACATGCATGTATGAAAACTGAAAGCAATAATATTGCGCAATGCATTCAGCAATTGAACAAAAGGATCTGTAATCCACATCAACGAGCTTACTGGGTTCTCGACGCTCCATCCAATGCCCCTTGCATCCAACATGAGAATCATATCACATGTCCATTTGTAAAGAAAATTTGCCTTTTGGACCTTCAATTTCTGCACAAAGTTGAGTCCAGGCAGGAGAGGCGGTCCGGGTTGGATATGTCCTGCCGCTGACGCCGTCCCGCACGGCAAGGCGAAATGAACATACCAGTAGTACCGCACAAGGCGGTGGCGGAAGTTTCAAAGATAGGAACCCTATAGGAAAGGTTGGTTGCTGTGAATGATGGATCGCAAAGCGAGCCCACTGGTGGACCGACAAGTGGTTGGAGGCAGCGCAGTGTAGTTGTAATGTAATGTAGTTGTAGTTGTGGTTGGAGATGTAGTTGTGGTTGGAGATGTAGTTGTGGTTGTAGATGTAGATGTAGTTGTGGTTGTGGTTGTAGTTGTAGTGGTTGTTGTGATTGTAGTCGTAGTTGTAGTTGTAGTGCAGTGCAGTGTAGTGCAATGTAGTTGTAGTGGTTCTTGTGGTTGTTGCTGTTGTTGTTGTAGTTGCGGTTGTTGCTGTAGTTGTTGTAGTTGTAGTTGTTGCAGTTGTAGTTGTAGTTCTAGTTGGTGTTGTGGTTGTGGTTGTGTTGTAGTGGTTGTTGTAGTTGTAGTGCGGTGCAAGGTGGTATAGCATAGTTGTAGTGGTTATTGTGGTTGTAGTTGTAGTTGTTGTAGTTGTAGTTGTCATGTCGTTGAAGTTGTAGTTGTAGTTGTTGTAGTCGTAGTTGCAGTTGTAGTGGTAGTGGTAATTGTAGTTGTAGTGGTAGTGTAGCTGTCATGTAGTTGAAGTTGTAGTTGTAGCTGTTGTAGTTGTAGTTGTTGTAGTTGTAGTTGTTGTAGTTGTAGTGGTTGTAGTTGTAGTGGTTGTTGTGGTTGTAGTCGTAGTTGTAGTTGTAGTGCAGCGCAGTGTAGCTGTAGTTGTAGTTGTAGTGCAGTGCAGTGTAGTGTAGTTGTAGTTGTAGTGGTTATTGTGGTTGTAGCCGTAGTTGTTGTAGTTGTAGTTGTAGTTGCTGTATGTTGTAGTAGTTGTAGTAGTTGTAGTTGTTGTAGTTGTTGTAGTTGTTGTAGTTGTAGTTGTTGTATGTTGTAGTAGTTGTAGTAGTTGTAGTAGTTGTAGTTGTTGTAGTTGTAGTTGTTGTAGTTGTGGTTGTAGTTGTAGTTGTAGTGGTTATTGTGGTTGTACTTGTAGTTGTAGTTGCAGTTGTAAGTGGTAGTGGTAGCTGTAGTTGTAGCGCAGTGTAGTGTAGTGTAGTGTAGTTGTATTGGTAATGTGGTTTTAGTTGTAGTTGTAGTTGTTGTATTTGTCGTTGTAATGTAGTGTGGTGTAGTGTAACGGTCCGAAACGAAGCAAATCTGCGAGACGTTCTCAATTTTTGAAAGTGACAACAAAAAAAAGCGAAGCAATTCTGCGAGGCTTCCTTCAAAAATGACAAGTTGAGTGTGCAGCTGACGGCCTCGTACCAATGCGTTCTGCGATTTTGCCATGCCATGTCTCTAAAGTACTGCGCCTGCCACGAAAAAGTGACGCCAGGTCATACGAAGTGCTGCACCTGCCACGCAAAATCATCTTAGCAAACCTGAAGAGCTGATGCTGCAAAATGACCTCTAAGGAAATCACCGCCCTGACCTCTTAACATGTTTGCTTGAAGTGTCTCTTGTACTGCGCCTGCTACGAAAAACGCACCTGTGCAGACCCTCTTCAAACATGCCATCGTTTTTGAACATGCTACAAAACCCACACGTTTAGCTCACTTTTGACAAGGTGCAGAATCCCCTTGCACCTGCCACACAAAACAAAGTCTGCACGTCCAAAGATGGTCCGAGCTTGTGGTGCTTTCAACATTTTCACTTCAAAATGTGCTTCGCGACAACGGCGTGCACTTTTTTCGACCTCTCACTGAACAGGAAACTACAACTGAAGTTCAGACCTTTGACACGGACACTGCACTTGCAGCACGTTCCATTCCACTTCCAAGTGCTGAACCTATTTGGGAGCAGGGCATGTGGGGTGTGAATTTTGGAGACAAGTCGCTGCCTGATGTCTACAAACCGTATGGTGAGTCTTTGAAGAGACCAGTTGACACTTCAATCACAACTGCAACCAATTTGACTTCTATGCCTTCTTCTTCTCGTGCAAGAATTTCGTCTGAGCCTGGGATTTCTTTTGCAGATGTTGCGCGTGACAAACCAGACTGCGAAACTCGAAAACACCTAGGCCCTAGGCGTGACTCCCAAGACCCAAACAACCAACACTCGCCAGCGTCAAGTCCCTTTTGCGCGAACAGAAGGCACAAACAAAGCGCAGTCGAAATGTCTCTGGTGAAAACAGCTGTGCTCTGTAGCTAAGTTAAAATCTCTTAGCACAGATGACTCACACTCCTTGACAGTAAAAAGTCGCAGACAGGAAACTCAATTCCTGGTCTTCACAAAAGACTATTCCGATTTCCAAAACATTCTCTGGACAAAAGTCACAAAATACCGTGACGTCCAAAACGAATTCAGTTTCAGGTTTATAGTTTATAGTTCAGTTGTCCTGCAAAACCCTACTTCAAGCAAGTTCACAAAACAGGTCACTTTCCCCAAAACCAAAACAGGAAAACCAAAACGCAGGTTTGTGTTTTCCTCCCTCTGTAGCCGATCTTCTCGACACAGGATTTTTAAGATCCTTTCTCGTGCATGCCAATGCAAGCACCATGATCGCCTATTGTCATCCTCGAGAGGAAAACCCAAACAGCTTGGGGGAAACCAAAACCATGACCCATCAGTGAACATGTCTACACTATACAAGACATATGCACCACAACAGCGAGCTAGACCATGACTCTCGACATGGTCCTAGCGAGGTGTTTCAACCTCAAACCCTTGCACGGCAGTTCAAAACTACTCATGACATCTCCAACGGTCGCAAAGCAATTTCCAACTACCTATGCCTTTCGGCTCAAAAGTCGCCGAATTCAGAACTGTTGATACCAATGGTGATGAAATTTTGCAACGATCACCATGGTAACCTTGAAAATGTCCAAAATGCATCGAATTCAGCTCTGTCAGTATCGTTGGCGATGATATTCTCTGAAACTCACAGTGGTGTCAACCAAACGGTTCCGCAGACTTCAAAACGGCAGCTTTCACCCAAAATGGGCTCCACTCATCTCCAAGACTGCATCCGTCTCACAGACTGCATCCGTCTCGGCGGGCACCAACACTGGCATCTCCAGTAGTCCCAGTTTTCACACCCCCTTTCGACGAGGCGGGTGCTGGCCAACTCAATATACCAACTATGCCAAAGCAAACTCCTCCTCACTTGAATTCTCTTCTGTAGCCTTCCGACTCTCCACAAATTTGGGATGCGAACTTCGTCGCTTTCAGATAAGCAGCTAAGTCGATGGCTTGTGAATTGGGCTGACGCACAAATTGCAGAACTCCTTTTTCAGTTGTTGTCTGAAGATGTTCATCAGTCCCGTAAGTCTTCAAAATCCAGCTGCAATACTTGCGACATTCTGCCTCCACTGCAGCCTTGCTGTAAAGCTCCGAGAAGCTAATCTTGTCTTTCTTGTATTTCGGCATCGTCACCAGGGTTTTGGACCGGTCCTCAAAGGATAGACCTTTCGGAGTAGGGATCATTTCATCAAGATGATGAGGAACCATCACTTCTCCCGTCCATTGCCCCAGCTTGCATAGCCGTGATCTGTTCCGAAATCCATTCACCCTCGTCAACTGAACTCGGATCATCATCCTCAGATGTGCATTGGCGTTTGGATGCATCAGTCATGCTGCTCTTGGCGGCAGCTCCCGGCATCTTCTTGGCTTGCTCACCCTTAGCCAGTAGCAAGTCTACCTGCCGTTGCTCAGCAGCCGTGAAGCTTGAGGTCCCCGCAGCAATGGGAAATGACATGGCTTCAGATACCGGGATACAAACTACGGTGTAAAAGGATAACCCTATGGCGCAGCAGGGACTATCAGCCAACAAAACATCGGTTGGAGAGTCTCCAAAGCAACACCCAGGAAGATCCAAGAAAACGCAAAAGCAGCAAAAACCACTGTCGGGCGGACCCGGAACAAACAGACCCACAACGCCAAACGTGACGACAGGCCTCCATCCCCAGTCCTTTTNCAAAAGCAGCAAAAACCACTGTCGGGCGGACCCGGAACAAACAGACCCACAACGCCAAACGTGACGACAGGCCTCCATCCCCAGTCCTTTTCCCAACCTGCCTCAACCTTACCTTCGCAAGTTTCGGTAGAAAACTACAAAGCAAAAACAGTGCAGGTTTCAGGTTTGTTTGCAAACTTTTTTTAAACATGACAGCAAACACTGAAATCACAAATGTTGCAATGCGAGTCAAAACAATGTAGAAAATCACAAATGATTTCTGTTCACGCTCTCTTAAGAATCACAAGAATCACAAGAATCACAACACTGACATCGCTGCCATAGCACTCTTGACTATGCCTCGGGCCAGAGTACTGTTGTCGAAGGAAGTTTAGAAGCTAAACCTTCCGACAATATGGACAGATGGAAAAGCACAGCCATGAAGAAAGTCAGAAGATGAAGAAAGTCAGAAGAGNCCGACAATATGGACAGATGGAAAAGCACAGCCATGAAGAAAGTCAGAAGATGAAGAAAGTCAGAAGAGAAGAGATGCAGGTGCGCGAAAAGGTAGGAAACACTGTGTTTTTCCAATGTTTTGTGGCTCCGGAGGGTCGAGAAGTAGGCTCGCTAAAGCGGCGGGTGCGGAGACATCTCGGCAGATGAGAGATGA
>BGPT01000513.1:280907-291236 GCA_003297045.1 Symbiodinium sp. clade C Y103 | reverse complement strand
GTGTGAAGTGCGGAGTGTGAAGAGTGCAGTGTGAAGTGCGAAGTGTGGACTGCAAAAAGTGCAGTGTGAAACGTGAAGTGTGAAGTGTGAAGTGTGAAGTGTGAAGAATGTAGTGTGAAGTCTGAAGCGTGGAGTGTTAAGAGTTGAGTGCGCAAGTGTGCAAGTGTGGAGTGTGAAGNATGTAGTGTGAAGTCTGAAGCGTGGAGTGTTAAGAGTTGAGTGCGCAAGTGTGCAAGTGTGGAGTGTGAAGTGCGCAGTGTGAAGTGTGAAGAGTGCAGCGTGAAGTGTGAAATGTGGATTGCGCAGAACGCAGTGTGAATTTTGAAGTGTGGAGAGCGAAGCGTGCAGTGTGAAGCGCAGCACATGTGCGCAGCGCACGCACGCACGGGCTTGCGAGTGCGTGCCACGTTCGTTCAAGATATCTACTTTTTCCAGAATATTTATATCCAAAAGGCAACTTCCGCCCCGCCTCGTGCGGGTACTACTGGTAGTTGTATTGGTAGTTGTAGTTGTGGTGGTAGTGTAGTTGTAGTGGTAGTGGTAGTGGTAGTGGTAGTGGTAGTTGTGGTGTGCTTGTTGTTGTGGTTTGTGGTAGTTGGAGTTGAAGTTGTAGTGTAGTTGTAGTGTTGTAGTTGTAGTTGTAGTGTTGTAGTGTTGCAGTTTCTGTAGTTGTTGTATGTTGTTGTGTGTTGTGGTGGTAGTGTTCGTGGTAATTGTAGTTGTAGTTGTAGTTGTAGTGGTAGTTGTCGTTGTAGTTGTAGCGGTCGCAGTTGTAGTTGTAGTTGTAGTTCTAATGTAGTTGTAGTTGTAGGCAGAGGAAGTTTAGTAGTCTATACTTCCGTGTGACGAAAAGTGATCTGCAGAGCAACAGATGCCACAAGCCAGTCACAAGCCAAGGATGTCAGAAGCCAGGGATGTCACAAGCAAGGGATGTCACAAGCTAGAGATGCCCCAAGCAAGGGATGCCACAAGCCAGGGATGTCACAAGCCAGGGATGCCACAAGCCAGGGATGTCACAAGCCAGGGATGTCACACAAGCCAGGGATGTCACAAGCAAGGGATGTCACAAGCCAGGGATGTCACAAGCAAGGGCCAGGGATGCCACAAGCCAGAGATGTCACAAGCCAGGGATGTCACAAGCCAGGGATGCCACAAGCCAGGAATGCCACAAGCTAGGGATGTCACAAGCCAGGGATGTCGGCACAAGCCAGGGATGCCACCAGCCAGGGATGTCACAAGCCAGGGGTGTCACAAGCCAGGGATGTCACAAGCCAGAGATGTCACAAGCCAAGGATGTCACAAGCAAGGGATGTCACAAGCAAGGGGTGTCACAAGCCAGGGATGTCACAAGCCAGGGATGTCACAAGCAAGGGGTGTCACAAGCCAGGGATGTCACAAGCAAGGGATGTCACAAGCTAGAGATGCCACAAGCCAGGGATGTCACAAGCCAGGGATGTCACAAGCCAGGGATGTCACAAGCCAGGGATGAGTGTTCGGTTCCTACAGTCTTCGGTCCCTACAGTGTTCGTTCCCTAGTCACAAGCTAGAGATGCCCCAAGCAAGGGATGCCACAAGCCAGGGATGTCAGAAGCAAGGGATGTCACAAGCAAGGGATGTCACAAGCTAGAGATCCCCAAGCCAGGGATGCCACAAGCCAGGGATGTCACAAGCCAGGGATGCCACAAGCCAGGGATGTCACAAGCCAGGGATGCCACAAGCCAGGGATGTCACAAGCCAGGGATGTCACAAGCCAGGGATGTCAGAAGCCAGGGATGTCACAAGCCATGGATGCCACAAGCCAGGGATGTCACAAGCCAGGGATGTCACAAGCCAGGGATGTCACAAGCCAGGGATGCCACAAGCAAGGGATGTCACAAGCAAGGGGTGCCACAAGCCAGGGGCCAGGGATGTCACAAGCAAGGGATGTCAAGAGCCAGGGATGTCCACAAGCAAGGGATGTCACAAGCTAGAGATGCCACAAGCCAGGGATGTCACAAGCAAGGGATGTCACAAGCTAGAGATGTCACAAGCCGGGGAAATCACAAGCCAGGGATGTCACAAGCAAGGGATGTCACAAGCCACTGATGGCACAAGCCAGGGATGTCACAAGCCAGGGATGCCACAAGCCAGGGATGTCACAAGGAAGGGATGTCACAAGCAAGGGATGTCAAGAGCCAGGGATGTCCACAAGCAAGGGATGTCACAAGCTAGAGATGCCACAAGCCAGGGATGTCACAAGCCAGGGATGTCACAAGCAAGGGATGTCACAAGCTAGAGATGTCACAAGCCGGGGAAATCACAAGGGTCCCTACAGTGTTCGTTCCCTACAGTGTTCGTAGAGATGTCACAAGCCGGGGAAATCACAAGCCAGGGATGTCACAAGCAAGGGATGTCACAAGCCAGGGATGGCACAAGCCAGGGATGTCACAAGCCAGGGATGCCACAAGCCAGGGATGTCACAAGGAAGGGATGTCACAAGCAAGGGATGTCACAAGCAAGGGATGTCAGAAGCAAGGGATGTCACAAGCCAGGGAAGTCTCGCACGAAAGCTTCGTTTTCACATCTTCAACTTTCAGTTTTTGAGGGAAGTCTGGCACGAAAGCGTGGTTTTCACATCTTCAACCTGCAGTTTTTGAGGGAAGTCTCGCACGAAATGCGTTTTTGAGAGTTAGCGGATGCAGCAAATGCTGTGTTGTGCAGGACAAAACGCGCCTTGGAAGATGGATGGGGAAGGTCTGCCGCGCGACGGTTGCCAGACGGTCTCGGGTCTGCTTGGATTGTGGTCAGTTCGGCCGCGCAATCAAAATGACGCTGCAGGCTTCTTGGCTTTTGAAGCAGCCTTGCACCAAAGCTTCGTTTGGACAACAACAACATTCAGTTTCTGAGGGAAGTCTCGCACAAAAGCTTCGTTTTCACATCTTCAACCTCCAGTTTTGGAAGGAAGTCTCGCACGAAAGCTTCGGTTTCACATCTTCAACTTTCAGTTTTTGAAGGATGTCTCGCACGAAAGCGTCGTTTTCACATCTTCAACTTTCAGTTTTTGAGGGAGGTGCCGCACGAAAGCTTCGTTTTCACATCTTCAACTTTCAGTTTTGGAAGGAGGTGTCGCACGAAAGCTTCGTTTTCACATCTTCAACTTTCAGCTTTGGGGGGAGGCGTCGCGCGAAAGCTTCGTTTTCATATCTTCAACTTTCAGTTTTTGGGGGAAGTCTCGCACGAAAGGTTCGTTTTCATCTTTTCAGCTTTCATTTTTGGAAGCTTACTCGCGTAGTTCCGTTGGGGTTTGCAACTCAGTGTCTGCAAATCGCATTTTAATGGCTGCGTCAGGGTTCCTTGGTGCCACGGCTGCGTGCGTAATACTATTGTGTTTTGCAGCTGGACATCGTAAATCGTATTGAAATGGCTACATCCAGGTTGCGACGGTGACTTGTCAGCAGATTTTCTCCATTTTGGCGCTGGTGGTTTTCCTATTAAAACTCTTTTTAAAAGCCTTCAAAATCGTACTTTTTTTGGCTTTGGCGTCGAGATCCATCCGGTTTTGGAGCTGCAATTTCTGGCGCAATCATGTGTAAAGCGGTTCTGTGCAAGAGCTTCTGTGTGTAAAAGCTTTTGTTCAAAATCTTGCTGTGTGTAAAAGCTTCTCTGTGTAAAAGCTTCTTTGTGTAAAAGCTTCTGTGCGTAAAAGCTTCTCTGTGTAAAACCTTCTCTGTGTAAAAGCTTAAAAGCTTCTTTGTGTAAAAGCTTCTGTGCGTAACAGCTTCTGTGTGTAAAAGCTTCTCTGTGTAAGAGCTTCTTTGTGTAAAAGCTTTTGTGTGTAAAAGTTTGCGGTGTGTAAAAGTTTGCGGTGTGTAAAAGTTTGCTGTGTGTAAAAGCTTCTGTGTGTAAAAGCTTGTTTGTGTAAGAGCTTCTCTGTGTAAAAGCTTGCTGTGTGCAAAGCTTCTCTGTGTAAAAGCTTCTGTGTGTAAAAGCTTCTGCGTGCAAAAGGAAGCTGTGTGTAATAGCTTCTCTCTGTAAAAGGTTGCTGTGTGTAAAACCTTCTCTGTGCAAAAGCTTCTGTGTAAAAGCTTCTGTGTGTAAAAGCTTCTCTGTGCGGAAGCCTCTGCATGTCAAAGCTTCTTTTTGGAGCAGGTCTTGGGCCAGAGAAGAGCCGGGATGATCTGAGAGCGCGCTGAAGAGAGTTGAGATGAGGTGAGAAGAGGTGACAAGAGCTGAGCTTCGCTGAGAAGATGCGAGGAAAGCTTAGAAGATGTGAGAAGAGGAGAGAAGAGATGAGAAGACATAAGATGAGCTGACATGAGCTGCGAAGAGCTGAGAGGAGTTGAGAAGGCCTTTGAAAAGCTGAGAAGAGCTGAGCTGAGACGAGCTGCGTAGAATGGAGAAGCTGAAAGAGAAGAGTTTAGATGAGAAGAGATGAGACAAGCTTAGGTGACATGAGAAGAGATAAGAACAGATGTGGTCAGAAGCAAGGGCTATCAGAAGATTAGGGATGTCAGAAGACTAGAAATGTCAAGAGCAAAGGGAGGATGTCAGAAGACTAGGGATGTCAAGAGCAAAGGGATGTCAGAAGCCAAGGGATGCCAAAAGCAAGGGATGTCAAGAGCAAAGGGATGTCAGAAGCCAAGGGATGTCAGAAGGACAAAAAGCTTGACTGCCTTCTATAGGCCCAGTCTTTGTTCCGTTCTATAAGCTGTAGGTGCTTCAATTTTGAAACTTCCGCCCCCGGCTTGCCCCGGAACCACTTGTAGTTGTGGTGGTCGTTGTAGTTGTAGCTGTACTTCCAATGTAGTTGTAGTTGTAGTAGTTGTTGTAGTGGTAGTTGTAGTGGAAATGTAGTTGTAGTGGTAGTTGCAGTGGTAATTTTAGTGGTAATGTAGTTGTAGTTGTGGCTGCAGTTGTAATTGTACTTGTGCTTGTACTTGTGTTGTAGTCACATCACAACTTCAAAAATTGACCCGAAACCCGCAGTTTTTAACACTTTTGACTTGGCAACGTGCTTCGCGCCACAACCGCGTGCATTTTTTTTCGACATCGAATCGTCATCGAATCGTCAAAAAGTGGTCCGAACCCTTCAGTTTTTAACACTTTTGACTTCCAAATGTGCTTCGCGCCACAGCGGCGTGCACTTTTTCGATATCGCAACTTCCACAGCGGCCTGAGCATGAAGCGTTTTCAACCTTTTGATTTCGAAACGCGCTTCGCGCCACAGCAGCGTGCACTTTTTCGACATCTCAACTTCCAAAAGCATCCGAACGTGACAGTTTTTAACACGTTTTACTTCCAAATGTGCTTCGCGCCACAACGCCGTGCACTCTTTCGGCATCTGAACGTCCAAAAGTTTTCCGAACCCGACAGTTTTTAACACTTTTTACCTCCAAATGCGCTTCGCGCCACATGGTGTGCACTTTTCCACATCTCAACTTCCAAAAGTGCTCCGAACGTGACAGTTTTTAACACTTTTTACTTCCGAATGTGCTTCGCGCCACAACGACGTGCAATTTTTCACATCTCATCTGCCCAGATGGCTCCGCACCCGCCGCTTTAGCGAGCCTACTTTTCGCCCCTCCGGGGCCATAACACAATGGAAAAACACAGTGTTTCGCGACTTTTGCGCAGCTGCATCTTCTTTCTTCTGACTTTCTCCGCTCTGATCTTCTCTCTTCTGACTTTCTCCTCTCTGATCTTCTCTCTTCTGACTTTCTTCCTGGCTGTGCTTTTCCATTTGTCCATATTGTCGGAAGTTTGACTTCTAAACTTCCTTCGATTATGCTGGGAATCTGTTTTGTTTTCTGTCTCGATGTTTCTTGGTTTTTGCGTTTTCTTCTTCTGACTAGAAGATGGACGCAGCAGATACTTTCACATGTGTGCTTGGCATACATTGGTAGCCCTTCTTTTTTTTGGAGCAGAAATTTGGCCTTCAGTCAGCGTTGGCGTGTTAATTTTAGGCCTTTACTGCTGCAAATATTGACTAGCCTTTGTACATGTAATTTTCATTGTCTTTCCAATGTCTTCGTGGGGTTGCATACATTGCCTAATATTTGTTGAGAAAGGTTTTTCCCATGACCGCATTGAAATGTAGGCCCTGGAACAGGTGCGAAGCAGATATACATATGGTTTTCTTCGCATACTTTTGTTTCCGTAGGAATGGTCCATTCATTTCTTGGAACTGGCTGGTGATTTCTCTTTTTCATTGATTTTTATGATGACGATTTGCTTGGGCCCACATGAGCCCCCCAACGAGAATGAGACAAAGCGCGTAAAAGCCCACATCGCAGGTCCAAGTGCTCAGAAAGCTTGCGGTGATCACTGTAGTCTTTATTCGTATCGGTGATATTCAGGATGGTTCGGTCAATGGTCTTCAGTACCGGGGAGTCCAGGAAGTATCATGAATTGGCTTGTCCATCTGAACATAACACGAACATGGTGTAACACAATCCAACTTCCGATGCAGATTCGATTGCAGGTATATTCACGCCGAAAGATTTTCCGGGAAGTAGATAATCAAAGGAAGTTTAGAAGTCTATAATCACTGGCACCGGATGTCAAGAGCAAGGGATGTCAAAGGCAAGGGATGTCAAGAGCAAGGGATGTCAAGAGCAAGGATGTCAAGAGCAAGGGATGTCAAGAGCAAGGGATGTCAAAAGCAAGAGATGTCAAGAGCAAGGGATGTCAAGAGCAAGGGATGTCAAAAGCAAGGGATGTCAAGAGCAAGGGATGTCAAGAGCAAGGGATGCCAAGAGCAAGGGATGCCAAGAGCAAGAGATGTCAAGAGCAAGGGATGTCAAGATCAAGGGAGGTCAAAGGCCAGGGATGCCAAACGAAAGGGGTGTCAAGAGCATCGAGATGTCAAGAGCAAGGGGTGTCAAGAGCAAGGGATGTCAAAAGCAAAGATGTCAAGAGCAAGGGATGTCAAGAGCAAGGGATGCCAAAAGCAAGGGATGTCAAGAGCAAGGGACGTCAAAAGCAAGGGATGCCAAGAGCAAGGGATGTCAAAGGCAAGGGATGTCACAAGCAAGGGATGCCACAAGCAAGGGATGTCAAAGGCAAGGGATGTTAAGAGCAAGGGATGTCAAAAGCAAGGGATGCCAAGAGCAAGGGATGTCAAAAGCAAGGGATTTCAAGAGCAAGGGATGTCAAGAGCAAGGGATGTCAAAGGCCAGGGATGTCAAAGGCAAGGGGTGTCAAGAGCAAGAGATGTCAAGAGCAAGGGATGTCAAGAGCAAGGGATGTCAAGAGCAAGGGATGCCAAGAGCAAGAGATGTCAAGAGCAAGGGATGTCAAGAGCAAGGGATGTCAAGAGCAAGGGATGTCAAGAGCAAGGGATGTCAAAAGCAAGGGATGTCAAGAGCAAGGGATGTCAAGAGCAAGGGATGTCAAAAGCAAGGGATGTCAAAGGCAAGGGATGTCAAGAGCAAGAGATGCCAAGAGCAAGGGATGTCAAGAGCAAGGGATGTCAGAAGCAAGGGATGTCACAAGCAAGGGATGTCAGAAGCAAGGGATGTCAAAAGCAAGGGATGTCAAGAGCAAGGGATGTCACAAGCAAGGGATGTCAAAGGCAAGGGATGTCACAAGCAAGGGATGACACAAGCAAGGGATGTCAAGAGCCAGGGATGCCAAAGGCAAGGGAGGGAAGTCTCGCACGACAGCTTCGTTTTCCCATCTTTACTGTGCAGTTTTTGAGGGATGTCGCGCACGAAAGCTTCGTTTTCACATCTTCAACTTTCATTTTTTGAGAGAAGTCTCTCACGAAATGCGTTTTTGAAAGCTAGCGAATGCACGAATGCTGTTTTTTGCAGGACAAAACGTGCCTCGGAAGAAGCATGTGGAAGGTCCTTCGCGCGGCGTGTGCGAGATGGGCTCGGGTGTGCTCGGATCATGCTCGGATCGGCCGCGCATTCAAAGCGACGTGTTTTTGACAGCTGCAAGTTGGTGGTTTTTGAAGGATGTCTCGCACGAAACCTTCGTTTTCACATCTTCCACTTTCAGTTTTTGCAGCGAAGTCTCGCACAAAAGCTTCGTTTTCATATCTTCAACCTTGCAGTTTTTGAGGGACGTCTCGCACGAAGGCTTCGTTTCACATCTTCAACCTTCAGTTTTTGAGGGAAGTCTCGCACAAAAAGCTTCGTTTTCACATCTTCAACCTTCAGTTTTTCAAGGAAGTCTCGCACGAAAGCTTCGTTTTCACATCTTCACCTTGCAGTTTCTGAGGGAGGTCTCGCACGAAAGGGTCGTTTTCACATCTTCAACCTGCAGTTTTTCAGGGAAGTCTCGCACGAAATGCATTTTTGAAAGTCAGCGGATGCACGAAATTCTGTGTCTTGCAGGACAAAACCTGCCTCGGAAGAGGGATGTGGAAGGTCCGTCGCGCGGCGTGTGCGAGACGTTTTCGCGTGTGCTTGGATCATGCTCGGATCCGCCGCGCATTCAAAGTGACGCTTCAGGCTTGATTTTGGCAACTGCAAGTTGTTGGTTTTTGAAGGATGTCTTGCACGAAACCTTCGTTTTCACATCTTCCACTTTCAGTTTTTGAGGGAAGTCTCACACAAATGCTTCATTTTCATATCTTCAACCTTGCAGTTTTTGAGGGAACTCTCGCACGAAAGCTTCGTTTTCACATCTTCAACCTTGCAGTTTTTGAGGGAACTCTCGCACGAAAGCTTCGTTTTCACATCTTCAACCTTCAGCTTTTGAGGGAAGTCTGAAACAAGCTTCGTTTTCACATCTTCACCTTGCAGTTTTTGAGGGAAGTCTCGCACACAAGCTTCGTTGTCACATCTTCAACCTTCAGTGTTTGAGGGGAGTCTCGCACGAACGCTTTGTTTTTACGTCTTCAACTTTCAGTTTTTGCGGGAAGTCTCGCACGAAAGCTTGGTTTCACATCTTCACCCTGCTGTTTTTGAGGGAAGTCTCGAGCGAAAGCTTCGTTTTCACATCTTCACCTTGCAGGTTTTGAGGGAACTCTTGCACGACAGCTTCGTTTTCCCATCTTCACCTTGCAGTTTTTGAGGGATGTCTCGCACGAAAGCTTCGTTTTCACATCTTCAACTTTCAGTTTTTGAGAGAAGTCTCTCACGAAATGCGTTTTTGAAAGTTAGCAGATGCACGAAATGAATCACCCCGTCTGTTTCCCCTACAAAATCTAACACGTCAACGTTTGAAACAAAGCGTTTTTTTGTAGTAGGATTTTGGGTATCTTGAATGATCTCCAAGAAGGTTTTAGATTTTGTAGAGGGACATTTTTGGGATGATTTTTGGGATGATTTTTGGGATGCTTTTTGGTATGTTTTGCAATTTGTAGTGTTTATGGTTTTCAGGCATTTTAGGCCTTGTTTTAGATTTTGTCATAGGTTCCATTTGGTTTCATAAACAGTTGACATGTATGATGTTTCCACATTTTCTGTGGCATTGAAATTTTGGAATTGAATTCAATTGATGTTGTTTTGGAAACATGCCAAACAAATGCCTCTGTTTCGCGGGCGCCTCAAAGCATGGCACAGGTTCAGAGAGAAGAATGACAGTAGAAAAGAATCATCAAAAAAACTAATCGAAATATGAAGAAGGAACATCAAGAACGATGAAAAATAGGTACATATTGCGTTGCAGTATTGGATTGCCAGAGGAACTAAGAAAAACAAATGCAAAAACATCTAAAAGCATCCAAACAAAGTACCGAAAAAATAGAAAAGGTTGGGCATTGTTGAAGTACCGAAAAAATAGAAAAGGTTGGGCATTGTTGCGGGGCCAAGGAGACATACCCCCCCCCCATAAGTTCATCACATACCAATCCCCCAAAACCTTTTTATTGATCCTCAAAGAACCCCCTTGCCCAAAAATGCAACCAGTTCCGATTTTGTAGATGTTTTAAAAGGCCTTCGGCCCATGTTTCTAATTTTGTAGAGGCTCATAAGTGGCAAGTGTCCCATGTTTTTGATTTTGTTGTGAACGATAGCGGGGCAGCGGGGCTAAAGGCATGTAAAAACAGCCAACAATACCCATTCACAGACATAATCAATCAGCATCGCCACAAAAACGTGGTACTATACTGTAGTATCCGAAACTTAACGAAACGCAACATAAAATTAGGCTTGGTGTGCATTGGTGTGCTATTTTTTTTTGGATCGGCACCTATACACAACACAGTTTAATAACCAACCTTTCTCCACCGGCCCGTCAATTCCCACAAGCCCACCCGAGACCAATCCCCCAGACCAAAGATCCCCAAAGCACCCCTTGAATCTGAATTTGAAAATTTTGGTTTTGTAGAGACTTTCACTGGCCCTTGGCCCAGGTTTCTGATTTTGTAGAGACTCTTCTGTTGCCTTCGGCCCATGT
>BGPT01000513.1:269607-280886 GCA_003297045.1 Symbiodinium sp. clade C Y103 | reverse complement strand
TTAAGTGGCCCGTGGCCCATGTTTTTGATTTTGTTGTGAACGATTGTGGGGCTAAAAGCATGTGAAAACAGCCAACAACATCCATTCACAGACATAATTACGACATAATCAATCAGCATCGCCACAAAAAGCACCATGATATGACATCATAGGCTTTGAATTGCTTTGCGTTGTATTTTTAGGCTTGGTGTGCATTGGTGNATCAATCAGCATCGCCACAAAAAGCACCATGATATGACATCATAGGCTTTGAATTGCTTTGCGTTGTATTTTTAGGCTTGGTGTGCATTGGTGTGCTATTTTTTTTTTTGGATCGGCACCTCCGCACAACACAGTTTAATAACCAACCTTTCTCCACCGGCCCGTTAATTCCCACAAACCCACCCGAGACCAATCCCCCAGACCAAAGATCCCCAAAGCACCCCTTGAATCCGAATTTGAAAATTCTGGTTTTGTAGAGACTTTCACTGGCCCTTGGCCCAGGTTTCTGATTTTGTAGACTGAGAAGACAACGGAAGCCGGGTACAAAGGTTAAAACATCTCCGACTTAAGTGGCCCGTGGCCCATGTTTTTGATTTTGTTGTGAACGATTGTGGGGCCAAAAGCATGTGAAAACAGCCAACAACATCCATTCACAGACATAATTGTGACATAATCAATCAGCATCGCCACAAAAAGCACCATGATATGACATCATAGGCTTTGAATTGCTTTGCGTTGTATTTTTTAGGCTTGGTGTGCATTGGTNAGCACCATGATATGACATCATAGGCTTTGAATTGCTTTGCGTTGTATTTTTTAGGCTTGGTGTGCATTGGTGTGCTATTTTTTTTTGGATCGGCACCTACACACAACACAGTTTAATAATTTAATAACCAACCTTTCTCCACCGGCCCGTCAATTCCCACAAGCCCACCCGAGACCCATCCCCCAGACCAAAGATCCCAAAGCACCCCTTAAATCTGAATTTGAAAATTTTGGTTTTGTAGAGACTTTCACTGGCCCTTGGCCCAGGTTTCTGATTTTGTAGAGACTCTTCTGTTGCCTTCGGCCCATGTNTGGTTTTGTAGAGACTTTCACTGGCCCTTGGCCCAGGTTTCTGATTTTGTAGAGACTCTTCTGTTGCCTTCGGCCCATGTTTCCAATTTTGTAGAGGCTCTTAAGTGGCCCGTGGCCCATGTTTTTGATTTTGTTGTGAACGATTGTGGGGCNNNGGCCCGTGGCCCATGTTTTTGATTTTGTTGTGAACGATTGTGGGGCTAAAAGCATGTGAAAACAGCCAACAACATCCATTCACAGACATAATTGTGACACAATCAATCAGCATCGCCACAAAAAGCACCATGATATGACATCATAGGCTTTGAATTGCTTTGCGTTGTATTTTAGGCTCGGTGTGCATTGGTGTGCTATTTTTTTTTTTGATCGGCACCTACACACAACACAGTTTAATAACCAACCTTTCTCCACCGGCCCGTCAATTCCGAGACCAATCCCCCAGACCAAAGATCCTCAAAGCACCCCTTAAATCTGAATTTGAAAATTCTGGTTTTGTAGAGACTTTCACTGGCCCTTGGCCCAGGTTTCTGATTTTGTAGAGGCTCTTCTGTGGCCTTCGGCCCATGTTTCCAATTTTGTAGAGGCTCTTAAGTGGCCCGTGGCCCATGTTTTTGATTTTGTTGTGAACGATTGTGGGGCTAAAAGCATNGGCTCTTAAGTGGCCCGTGGCCCATGTTTTTGATTTTGTTGTGAACGATTGTGGGGCTAAAAGCATGTAAAAACAGCCAACAACATCCATTCACAGACATAATCAATCAGCATCGCCACAAAAAGCACCATGATATGACATGATATGACATCATAGGCTTTGAATTGNAAAAACAGCCAACAACATCCATTCACAGACATAATCAATCAGCATCGCCACAAAAAGCACCATGATATGACATGATATGACATCATAGGCTTTGAATTGTTTTGCGTTGTATTTTTAGGCTTGGTGTGCATTGGTGTGCTATGTTTTTTTTTGGATCGGCACCTACACGCAGTTTAATAACCAACCTTTCTCTTGACCAAAGACTGTGCGAGCGGAAAAAATGAGGCAACTTGGAGCCACAAGCGGGCCCTCTACAAAATCCAAAAGTGAATTTAGCTGATTCTTAATTCTCAGACACTGGTTTCTCTACANAGCGGGCCCTCTACAAAATCCAAAAGTGAATTTAGCTGATTCTTAATTCTCAGACACTGGTTTCTCTACAAAATCCATTTTTGTCTGAGATAATTTTTAAAGGGTTATTTGAACCAACTTTTTAAGGCCTACACTTAGTATTATGATTTCAATGTTTTACATTTTGTAGAAGCACCAGAGGCCCTAGGTGCCTACCAAAGTGGGGTTGGGTGTTTAGATTTTGTAGACCAAAAATTTACCTNAAAATTTACCTGGTTAAATCCTATGTTTTGCAATTTGTAGGGGCCCCCCCCTATGTTTTTAGAAATGTGTCTACAAAATCAGAACACCCAACCCCACCACCCTTACAAACGGGGCTATTCTTTTTTGGCATTTACAGTGTTCATGTTTCGTTGTGCGGGCAATGTTTTGTGCAAATCTAGCATGTGCGCGCGCGACCCTTCTCGTGACTTTCTGCGCATCTGATCGCTCTTGCTGTGAATGTTGCAACTTCAGATGCAACCCTTTCACACGAAATGGAGGTCGAACGTCCAAAACTGGTGTAAAACTGCGATTTTAAAAACTTCAGATGCAACCCTTGCACACGAAATGGAGGTCGAACATCAAAAACTGGTATTTCATTGCGATTTTTGAACATTTTGTGCAACCCATGGAGGTCGACGTCCAAAACTGGTGTAAATTTGCGATTTTGCGACTTCAGATGCGACCTTTTCGCACAAAATGGAGGGCGACGTCCAAAACTGGTGTAAATTTGCGATTTTGCGACTTCACATGCAGCCCTCTCGTACAAAATGCAGAAGGTTGCATCCTTCCATTGTCTTGTCTTGTGTTGTCTTGTCCTTGTCTTCTCTTGTGTTTTAAAGTCCTAAAAGTGCATCGTCGCCATTGTCGTGTCTTGTGTTGTCTTGTGTTGTTTTGTCTTGTCTTGTCTTGTCCCTGATATCCGAAAGGTGTATCGTCTTGCCTTGCATCCGTGAAGAGTGCATTGGACGCATCCGAGGCGGGGTTCTTTCGCGTTCCTTGTCGCATCGGAGGCGGGGGTGTTCAGTGTTCATCGAGCATGCGAGTCGCATCCGAGGCGGCGTGGTTTAGCGTTCATGCTTGCATCCGAGTCGTACCGAGGCGGGGTTGTTTGTTTGGTGGACATTCTCGCATCCGAGGCGGGGCTGTCCTGTCTTTTCTGTCTGGCCCAAGAAAATGGTCTTCACGGTTGCGCGAGACAGAGGTCGCATCCTGTCATTGTCTTGTCTTGCGGGGCTGTCCTGTAACCTCTCATCTCCATTCTAAACGTTATATTTTTCAATGGTCAAGGACTAGTCTAGTTGCGCTCGAAGTTGATCGCGTTGTCAGTTCGTGTCCATCATGTTGCATGCATGGGCTCAAATAGCAGCAGGGATCCTTCGCCTTGTGCACTGTGGCCCTTGTGACCGCACTGATTCATCCGTGGTTGCGCGATCTGACTTTTGCACCCTCGAACACTGATCTCTTCTGCTATACAGCACCCTTGCTGCGTGAGAACGCTGCCCGCTTCGGGTCTTCGCGGTTGCGTGAGACAATGGCAGAGACATCTGTGGCATCCAGCTCGGTAACCATCGTTTCTGCGCTTGGCCCTGTTCGTCTGGTCGAGTCTTGTCGTGTCCCTTTGTTTCGTTCGTGTTGTCTCCTTAGTCTTGTCTTTTTACTTTGTCTGCGCATCTGGCATCTGCGCATCCTTTCTGGCTGGGTTCGTCCACTATGCGCGCTTTTCCCTGACATGTGGCGGTGCTGTTTGTGCTTCTCGCATGTACTGCGCGGCAAGCGCAGCTGGGAATAGAAATTCCAACACACCAAACTTCTTTCATCTACTTCTCCAGTCACTAACTTCTGCTCCATCCTGTCTCTCCTACTTTCTTCGCTTTGGCTTTCCGCCTACCTATTCCTTTATGTCTTCTTTATTCCCACGCTGTTTGGGGTCTCTTGCCGGGATAATTTTTTAAAGTTTGCACACAGTTCTTGCCAAGACACCTATTGGAGAGGTCTTGAGCAGAAACCTTGTGAAGAGAACAGAGATCATGCTGAGAGATCTCCTTTCGAGGACCATGAAAAGAGATCTTACTTGATTTTTTTCCAGAGATCTTGCCGGGGATCTCTTTTACACAAATTGTAGAGATATCTTTACAAACGGATCTTGCGCAGCAGCTCCTACAGAAATCCTGTCAAGGAGATCTTGCACATGATCCTCTCCTAGTTTCGTTTTTTTTCCAATTTTTTTTGTGGTCGTGGTTGGTGTGGTGGTGAAGGGGGGAATTCTGTTGTGTCGAAAAACTGTAAACCACAACCTTGTTGTGGTAGTATCACTTCTGTTTTGTGAACTGCGCCGTTGTACGAACAATTTTGCTTGTTGTTTTGTTCGCAAAAAAAGGCAACGAACAACTTATCAGATATTGAGAACCACCGGATGCAACGGCATTACACCATTTGCTTTTAAATTGTTTAAGCGTCGATGGACACATTCAATTCTCAATGACCAAATGTGTTGATCTGAACTGTTACTTGAAACAGGGCAGGGGCATTGCAGCGCCGCGGCTGCTGTTTTGTTTCCGTTGGCAGTTTGGTTTGGGGAAACCAAACATATGGTTTGCAATAGACTTGTAAACTGTTGCAACCACATGTTGAATGTTTGTTTTTGTACATGAAAAAAGTTCGACCGTTTACTTACAGTACCAACATTTTAGATTGTGAAAAAACCAAAAACAAACGGAACAACAAACACATCATGATGAACGCTTGCTTGTATTGTGCAAACACGTGCTAACAACATCCCAAAATACCATGAACTGTATATTCGCCAATGTGCCACGAAGGTTGACATATCCCAGTGTATCCCTGTAGCGAATTATTTACAGCATTGTAAATGTCTGCTCTCAGACGCCACATTCGGAATGTCAGCTCTGAGGCAAAACATTCATATATGACTCAGTCAAAAAAATCATATATGGAATTTTGGCGTCATCAAGACCTTTATTCAAAAGAGAGGACTCTGTACTTAGACAGGTTTGAACCAAAGGATTGACCCCCTCAAGATGATTGTGTTGGCAAATCAACATGCTGTGACCAGGGTAAAACTGCACCCGGGTAGGTTGTTACCCTCGGTTTCCAACCCCCTGCGGGTGGTTAAGCAGAGGTCGACTTACTCCAAAACAACTTACGCAACCCATACCTGCAAAAGAATTTGCAAACCAATGCGGGGAGCGCAGTAAGTTTCAAGATGTCTGGCGCGCTCCCTCACCCATCGCGCTCCCCCCTTTTCGCCGGCAAGTGTTTTCTTGGCTGTGTTCACCTTGTTCTGCTGATTGTTGCAGGATTATGCAGGATTGTAGTTATTGTATCTCTCTAGAAATCATAAGCATTCAAATCTTAAAGGACATTTGAACCCACAGAAATTGTCATAGGGACTGATGTTCTGTTTTTCCGACCCATCCCCCAGGCGCAGCAGAATCAGAAACGGCAAAACAGACACTGCAAAAACAACAGTCAACTCTGATTACATCCTTTTTTTCCAAGAATAGCGCGGGGCAGGCCTCCAAAACCTCATAATTAATGAGGACCCTGTTTTCAGGTTTGAACTAATTTCAAAAAACAGGAAACAACGGCAATTGTTTTGCGACAAATAACAAAAGGCAGCCCCAGGCTTTGGGTCACATGATGTACATATGACATAGTACGGGTTTATCCAAAACTATGGCCTAGGGTACCCCGAAAAGTGTACAACAAAACGACAAACCCATATTATTTGGTAGGGATACAACACCTGGTAGCCATGGCCCCGAAACAAACCAGGGCTTACGACTTTGAGTTCCTTGCTAAATGCTCTGGAAGGGGTCCCAACCAAACGGATTCACCGCAAATCGATCTACTGATGCGTCCTGGATGTTGTATCTTCAAATTCAAGGGTGCAATGCTAATAGATCCTCTCTACCAACAAAAAGGTCCAAATCAGAAAAGAAAGGTCAAGTCCCGTATTGCGGTACAGGAAATATGAGTATACTCTATATAGAATATGCAAACCCGGCAGAAAAAGTACGTATATAGGCTACTGGCAATGTTGTGTACTGTTTGCCTGCTTTCTTTCCGGGCATGCCACATGCCCGGGTGTTACTTCAGTTGTGGATAGATAGATAGAGCTTTCAAGTGGAAACAAATGAAAAGGACCTCCCCTTGCCTTTGCCTTGCATCAATGACACTTGAGACACGCGAGCCATCGGCCATAAATGCCAGAATCACCATCTCATGTGGAACACTTAAAACTGTTACTGATACACAGTTTTTTTTCCCCATGGCACACCGGCTTGGGAAGGGGCACCTAGGATGCGTGATTTAGCGTGATTTAGCGTGAAATCCATTTATGAATGTCTGCTCTCAGATCATACATTCGGCCAGATATGGCCCAATGACTCTTCTCATACATTCATATATGGATTGGGATATCAACGTGATTTACCGTGAATTTGCTATGGTTTTACAATGCTTGACGGTGATCTACTGTAATTTACTGGGAATTGCGCGGAAACAGTTTACACACTGGACCCGACACAAAATATTCATGCGACATATTTCTGCCCGAGCTTTTGCATTTTGAAGCAAGGGTTCGTTAATTTCAAACTACATGACAAATGGGTCACAAATTGCCATTGTTACGGCCTTGTTGTCCAAATTCAAATCAATCATGTACGCCACATTTGGCGGGGCGTTCATTCAACTTGTGCTTTTGGGCCTTGCATCTCATCTCTTGCTGTCTTTTTTCATCCTGAACTCATTCTGTCTTAACAGTGTCAAAACAGATTCTTCAAGAAATATCCACCATACGTAGGTCTTCCTCCAAACAAAATGTACAACAAACTGTTTGATAGTTTTCTTCTTTGTTCGACTCTGGTCTGTTGTTGCTTATCTGTCAATTAGCACCTGTGCAAATTGATATGCGCATAATTGTCAGTACACCCCACCCCACCCAACCCAACCCAACCCCTCTGTGGGACAGCAGCAGCGGCTTGTCCAAAAATGAAGGTATTGATACACCCACCCGCCCTACCTTGTCTTACTCTACTCCACCAAACCTGTAGCGTTGCATGAGGGCATACGCAAAGCTGATAAGAACGGCAGGTCCAACCCACAACAGCAGCCAGCTCAACTCGATCTGTGGTGTAAGCATGAAGTGAAGTGTTTGTGCACCTTTACAAGGAAGTTATTTCCAACAATGCTATTCCAGCCCATCTTTTGCGTGGCACTGCATCCCTGTGCAAGATCATATGTTTTTTCTATGTTCACCCTATCGCACCCAACCGTCGCACAGCGCCGACGCTTGTGCAAGTTCATAGAATCTTGTTACAACCTGACCCTGCCCTACTCCAATCTTTAGAACAGCAGCAAGTAGGTGTGCAAGTTCGTGACACTATTCTCAACGTCACCATTTGTAGTATCCGGTCTGTGCGTGTTGATAATGAATCTTCAGAGAGCTTTCTATTTCACGCAGTCGAAGCATTTGGGGTAGCTGAGCCTTACTGGTAGCACACCTTCCCGTAGTCCAAAATTCAAAGATTTAAGATGTTTTGAGCCGGTCTTTAAAAGGAAACTTGCACCTGAAGCAGTTGTTGGCGCACAATTGCATGGGGTGGGGCGAATTCTTGATCTATTTCATGGACAGCGTTCTGCAACGCAATGCGATATTGTGGAAAGTTTGTCGTTCCGCCTACGCGATGGGCTGCCGCACTGCAGCAAGAAAGAAATGCTAAATAAGTTGCAAACAACGGCCAAAACCCACATATGTTCCTTTCAAAAAAACAACAAATAAGATAAATAAGAAGCTGAATGCCGTAAAGATAAGAAACAAATTCATCGAGTGTACGGGACAGAACCAATGTGATGACCTGGCGCCGGAGGCTAAACCCATATATGAGTCCAGGGGGTGAGTCATAAATGAATGTGTGTTCTCACACACTACAGAACCCAATGTTGCATATATATGCGACATTCCTGAATGTCGCAAATAATGTCATACATTGGATCCACTGGGTATGTTTATGGGTCTCCATATGGAATGGTTTCATAGTTAGTTGCTTGTTTTGTTGTTTTCATTGAAAAATCATGTTGCAAGTTTTCATTATAGGTGTTGGTGGTGTTTGTTTGGATGATTGAAATTTTATTGCTGAACCTGTTCAAGATTTGAATGGTGAATCAATTTGCAAAGTAGTCTGTTTGAGCGGTGTTCAATACATGATGCATGTCCCGAATTCCGAAGCTCCATGTTTGCAAAGAATGATGGTTTGCCATGTCCCACAACGGTTTGGACCCACCATTTGCATAATTTGTTTTAACATTCTGAGTGATTATGAAAACAAAAGAAGGCCTTGCGGACTTGCGGACGAGACTTGCAAACCCAGTGCAAAACAAATGCGTTCTTGGCATTTGCTGTTTGGACAACATGGCACATTTCCCAAACAACTGCACATGTGTCGTTGAACGGCATCATGTTTCCGCCATACTTGTTGATTGATTGTACTATTGCAGTGCCATGCTTCCGCCAAGACGCCACTTCCGGCGGCCAACAGCTCCACCAGCTCCACCAGACGAGTTCTGCCCAGAGGCGTGATATACAAAATGACCTGAACCAAATGTTTTGATGGGTGACTCCCCAGTTTTTGCCACATGCTCGTGATGTCGGAAACAATTTTAAGAGAGTCCAAGTAGGTCAAGGCAAATTCAAACTGACCTTGTTCAAAAACGAATGCGAGGTACCTTTGACATGGCAGCGGGCAATGCGGAAGGCCTTGAAAGATAGAAGTGGAAGAAACGTGAAAAAAATCGAAACAAAAAACAATTGTGTTCTTCACACATTTGTTAAAATATGCTCAATGGATGCAATGAATGTTGATGTGAATCGGATTCCATGATTAGGGCTTTTGTCAGGTCAACGTAGATCGGCAAGTATTTTATATTTTTTATTGAATTTGATTTCGTTCACATATTCGCTGTTCTTGGGAACAACAAGATGAATCTCCGATTTTGCAACAGCAAAACGTATTTCCAGGTATCCAAACTTCCACGTTTGAACAAGATGAAAATCACGGTTCCCAACGAGCGCCCGGGTTTCCCAGACGATGCTTGCTGGTCAGCCTGTTTTCATGGTGTCACAAAATAAGTCAAACCGAAGTAATTGAATTTCACTGAGGGTTTGCCGCTCTTTGAATGAACACGCATTGAGGTGTGGTCACGAAATCAAGTCGACAGTGGCTGACGAAGAGGGGATGGCTTGGCATGTCTTGAACAAAAGGTTCAAGTCGCGAATTCAGTTTGTTCCCACGATGCACAGTGATAAACCCCGATATATTGGCTAGTATAGTGATCAATCAACAGAGGAACCCTGTTGAATGTTTGCTGGTTTTTTCCGTTACCGTGTTTTTTTGGTCATTTGTTCAACTTCTGGGCCAGGCCGCGTTTATCGACGGGTTGGGCTTGACCCATCGCTTGAAAAACTCTTTGGCCTAGAGCCTCCAGTGCCTCCAGGATTGAGTCCAGCTGATGACTTGCACCAGGAAAGAGAAGAGCATGCACAACTCGTGGAACGTTTCATGAAAGAAATCCTAGCAGAGACTGGGCAGATGGCTCGCTGGGACACTGTTTCCCAAATGGATCTGGATTCAAATCAAGCACCATCGCCCGATGCTGATTCCATGATGGCCAAAGTCTTCAAAGAAGTAGTGGCCTCTTCCCTTGGTTCAGTTGAGTCCATCGTGGCACGCACCTACCATGGTACCCCAGATGACGATGATATTCGTTCCCTTTTGGCTCATGACCTTGCACAGCAGATTGTCAATGCTTCCCGTGGAACATCGCCCCTGGTGCATGCTTCTGAGGCAGCGTCCGCAGGGTCGAATCAGTCAAATGTTTTGAAACACTGTTTGCCAACAAGTCAACTGGTAAGTTCAGAATCCACATCCCCAATTCCTTTAAATGGACAGGTAGGGCCATTTCCAGGGGTCGTTCCACCCCGAACAGTTGAGGTTCAGTCCGAGCTGGGGACAGATTGGAAGGGATCTGAAGTCTGTGGCATGCTGCGTGAATTTCTGAATCCGTCACCTGCTGCTGATACCATCGAGGAGAATATGGAGACTGTGGATGTTGGGGTTGGCATGTCTGATGCACAAAGGCTGTCGGACACAGACATCGTAGCAACGCACCTTGCCAGACATATGATTCAGTCCATCTCCAGTCCCAAGCTCGACATAACAAGCTCGGCTTCAGCTGCTTCAGCAATCGACATATCTCAAAGCCATTCGCAGCTGGCACAGTCCCTGGCGAAGTCCATGGCGCAGAATATCCTGGTGAACCAGTTGGTTGAGTCCAATGCCTCACCAATAGATTCAGAGCAAGTAGAGCAAGTAGCACTTGCAGAGAGTGGATGTATTGATGTTCCTGTCCTAGAAGGAGCGGGTGCAGATTGGAGCCGAGCTTCCAATGCTTCCAAAGGGCATTCAGCAAACGAGGTGCCATCCGATGCGGACATTCGAGACATAGCCAGAGATGTGATCTTCGGTGCTAGCTCAAACAGTAAAGTGCCTGCGCACTCAGAAGCAGCATCTCACGGACAACTTTCTCAGAACACAGATTCTGTTGTTGCGCAATCGATTACGAGAAATCTCATTGTGGGTGGGATGTGTGAGTCTGATGTTCGTTCTCAAAGTGGACACATACCAGAGGAAGCGCTGTCAGATGGTTATGCAGTGAACGGTGTTGCCAGAGAAGTCATTGTGTCAGCAGCGTCACAGGAAGTACCAGCACAGCATACGGCTCCATCCTCCCACATTGATTCGGAAGGTGCGGTTTCCCATGCTGTGCAGTTGGTCGCAAGAGATACGTTTGCTGAGCATGCAACAGTTCCTTATGCCAGTTCATTGCCAAAGGATTTAGTGGAGCAACCGCGATCAGATGCTGACGGTGGTGCAGAGGTTCAAGCAATCCTCAGACAGACCATTGATGGTGCTTATAATGGCACGCCAGCTCAAAGCAAGACCCCTCCTTCCCAACCAGAATCCGAGCATGCCGACTCCATGGTAGC
>BGPT01000513.1:241799-269594 GCA_003297045.1 Symbiodinium sp. clade C Y103 | reverse complement strand
TAGAGATGTGGAAGAGCAAGTTCATTCAGAGGCTGAGGGGTATGCGGAACAAGCGGTGGCTCGAGATTTTATTGCTTCTGCAAGCAATCTTCAGCGTGTCCCTCAACCATTGCATGAACAACTTTCTCAGAACACAGATTCTGTTGTTGCGCAATCNACATACCAGAGGAAGCGCTGTCAGATGGTTATGCAGTGAACGGTGTTGCCAGAGAAGTCATTGTGTCAGCAGCGTCACAGGAAGTACCAGCACAGCATATGGCTCCATCCTCCCACATTGATTCGGAAGGTGCAGCTTCCCATGCTGTGCAGTTGGTCGCAAGAGATACGTTTGCTGAGCATGCAACAGTTCCGTATGCCAGTTCATTGCCAAAGGATTTAGTGGAGCAACCGCGTTCAGATGCTGACGGTGGTGCAGAGGTTCAAGCAATCCTCAGACAGACCATTGATGGTGCTTGTCATGACACGCCAGCTCAAAGCAAGACCCCTCCTTCCCAACCAGAATCCGAGCATGCCGACTCCATGGTAGCAGGATCTGTAGCCAGACAGATCATGGCACCCCANCACGCCAGCTCAAAGCAAGACCCCTCCTTCCCAACCAGAATCCGAGCATGCCGACTCCATGGTAGCAGGATCTGTAGCCAGACAGATCATGGCACCCCATGCAGCTGCTGGTTCAAACTCTAGAGATGTGGAAGAGCAAGTTCATTCAGAGGCTGAGGGGTATGCGGAACAAGCGGTGGCTCGAGATTNTAGAGATGTGGAAGAGCAAGTTCATTCAGAGGCTGAGGGGTATGCGGAACAAGCGGTGGCTCGAGATTTTATTGCTTCTGCAAGCAATCTTCAGCGTGTACCCCAGCATACAAATCCTTCTTCGGAGGTCTGTTCGGAGAAGGCAGACTCGGCTGTTGCACAATCTCTTGCCAAAGAGGCCATACTGCCTTATGTTCTTGAATAAAGATGCTTTGGGATAATACCATACACATTTTTTGCTGCCTTTTTTTTTTGCAGAAAAGAATAGTCATTTTACATCAAGAGCTCTTTATTATCATGAGTTTGCCATGCTCACAAAGGGGAGTATGTTCGTGCAGCTCATCCGTTTCAAAGCTGTTGCGGCTCGTTATGGGTTGGGACGGCGAGAACATGGCACAATTTCAGTATTTGATTTCAAGCTGGAGCTGGAGGCTTTAACCGGCCATACCTGACGCCCTGAGGGCTACTTGTGCCACAACTGGCTTCTGGCTGAAAGCTTCTTTAGCACTCTGATTTTGGCTGTCCTGCATGTCATAGGCTGTTGTGAATCAAGAGACCACTGAGTAGATTTGTTTTCCTGTTTCAACTGAGATTCGTACCAGACAGTTCTGGTCCTTGAGTGCCAGAATCTTCAGTGGCGTGCCCGCAATTCAATGGGCCGATGACATGCAACCACTATCCACACACGTGCAAAGCACGACAAGACAATTATGTAATAATCTGCGAACGCAGATGAACCAGTGGTCAGCCGCAATACCTTTGCAGCAGGTTAAAAAGACCGCGCTTTGCTGAGGCCGCACTTTGCTCAGGATTGGCTCTTGGTGACACAAGCTGGAAGTTAGTAGTGGAAAAACATGGATGGATTGTCTGTAGCAAGGACTCTCAGGCTTCTAGCCCATCGCAAAAGCTAAAAGACTGACAATGCTGCCGGAGATTTGAACAGGCCCGTGTATCAGATGAAGTCAGGACTTCCACGGTATTGACCTGTGCCAAGGCAAACAATTATTACGCACCCTTGATTTCGAGGCAATTACTAGTTTCTACTGTTACTACTTTCAGACATTGTTTCGATGTTGAAGATGAAGTCATGACTCATGACCCAATTCATGACCCTATATAGCCTTTAATTAATTTGGCAGGGCGAATTCTATACATATATCGTGCCATGGGAGATGGACTCCACCTACTGCTGGCAGTGTCAGCAGATCGGCGTTCCGCCGCACACTTTGCTGCTGAGACACTTCTCAGACTTCGAGCGCAAGGCTGGTGGCCGCGATGGCCGCGAGGTTCGCGATCAGCCCATTCTGGTTCTTGGTGGGAGGACGGCAGACGTCGACCCACCGATCCGCGACGCTGATCTGGTGGCTGCTTCATTGGTCATTCGCTCCTTGTCCAGAACCTCAACGCTGCCATCAGTGCGATTAGATCTCAGCGGGGAGCTCATCACATGTGAAGGTGCCAGGACCATTGCAGCAGTGCTGCAGGTGAGTGATCGCACTCTACGATCTCTGCTGCTTCGGCGAACGCATGTGGGAGACAATGGTGCTGCAGCCTTGGGAGCAGTTCTCAGCAGCATGTTATTGGAGTTGGACCTTGGAGAATGTGCCATCACAGATGCTGGTTTGCGATATTTGGTTCGAGGGTCACAACTTCATGGAGCTCCTTCCTGTTTGTCCGTCCTCTTGTTGGATGGAAATGCTACAGGCGATGCTGGAACCATTGAAGTGATTTCCTTTGTGGAGGGAAACGGCTCACTCTCTTGCCTCTCTGTGCAACCAGCGCTGCCGCGCTTCCTCTCACAAGAAGTAGAAGCTGCTCTGCAGGTTCCTGTTCTCAGGGTTGGAATGGCCTGAGATGGCTTGGGATGGTTTGGGAAATTCTCCTTTCCTCGCTTTCCTTTCATCCCTGATTCTTATGACATCTGATGACAGGGGCTGTTCAACGCACCCAGGTGGCTTGCGAGCTGAGTGGTGTCATCTTGGAACGCAAGGGCCGCAGCTGGTCCCTGGAGACCCTGGCCTCCAAGTGTCAACCCCATCCCGTCGACGAGGCCAGGTTGGGCCCAGTGATGTGCTGGGAAGTCCGGCATGTGCTTGCCATTGATCGGCATTTTCATGTCTTCAGCTGTAGAATTGATGGAGGCATGCTGCCTTTAGCATTTTTCACAACAAGGCCATGATCATGAAATGTAGACATGATATGGTCTGATAATCTGATACTGTAATATATAATCTGATCATATCTGATATGATTTGCATCATTTCAAGCATCTTTTCCTTTGGCACCCCCCAGGCAGCCGTGGTGACAGCTGTGACGGCTCTGCCCCGCTCGCTGGCATCGCCCTCTGCAGCTCCACCCGAGCGTTTGGACCGCGGACGGAAGCAGATGCCGGTGCCAGATGTGACGCCTGGACGATCCATTTCTGGGGGTACTCTGTTGGTTTGGTACCTGCAAAATATGGGGGAAACCCCAAAAGACCCATGGTTTCGAATTTTATGAAACATAATTTGGATAGTCGATTGCCAGGGGTTGTTTACTAGAGGACTTGAGGGTAGTATTACAAGTGCGAAACTCTAAATATATTCAGAATTTGAAGCATCCCAAGTAGCAACAGGATGCATACAGTCGAATCAGTAGACTTCAGTAGATGGCAGACTCTCAAAGGGACATTGTTTGGGAGCTGCGAAAAAAGTCAGGCGTCACAGTGGCCACTTGGCATCTTGGATGGCCGGAACCGAGCGGGAACTGCGAGAACTGAAATGGTTGCTGAGTTCCAGTTCTGCGCGACTAGATGGACAACACAGGACACCCGGCCGAAACGGGGAGTGAAACAAAGGCGACAAAAGGGAGAACGACAAACTTCTCATACTCTGAGAGAAAAACCCTGAATTGGTTGTTTATGCTGGTTGTTGTTGTCGAGTGATGCCCACTACTCTGGTGTAGGAAGTTGATGTCCGAGCTCGAAAAGCTCCGGTTCCAACTGGATGCTTGGACCAGTGGTGGATCAGAGCCTGACGAGGGTCGCTTAGATGTCTTGGAGGCTCCATTTCAGGTGATTCGAACTCTTTGGGTCCCCAAGTAGGTAGAGATTGAATGTGATTGATACCAATTCTGCTGCTATGTGTTTCTCCAAGGGGCTGTTGGCAGGAGAGAACTTTTGCCTAAAGATTGTGCCTCCAGAAATTCTAAGGGATGACTGCGAAACATCTCCAACAATTTACCTGTTAACGTGTTTTTTGCTTGCAGGCGCGTTTCGATGCTTTAGAGCAGCTAGTCGGACGAGAACAGTCAGAGTGTGCCCAGCAACTTGGCTTTTTACAACTTAGATTTGCTTCTATCATCCGCACCGGCCTTTAGAAGCAAAGCTTGTCTTTTTTCGAAGGACCTCGTTATTGCAAGCTTCTTGAATTTTTGCCTGCGCAAAAGTGGCAGTTGCGCTTAAAACTTAAAATCCTAGCTGGAAGCTGCGAAAGGAATGCAATTGGATTCTGCACTGACATGCAACTATATTTAGCTGCAGCATGCAGCCTTGGGTGAGTGCCAGAGTCCTAGTTCGCCATGACCACAATGCCAGGATGTGGCAATTGGTGGAGGTGGCTGCTGGGAGCGCCAGGGCCAGAAGTGCCAGCCCACGTTGAGCGGGATTCTTTGTCATGGCAGGTCCTCAGGTGCTACGGCTCTGGAATCTCTGGTCATGTTTCACGATGGCTACATATGGCTACCGTATTCCCGCAAAGAATGTTGGGTGTTTTTCAGTTCATGGAATGACACAGGTAAGAACTTGTTATTGACCAACTATTCGGATCCACAGCGAACGATCCCTGAAAGTCAAAGCATGTTGTAAATCCCGCGTATGCGACAGTATGTCTGAGGGGCTGCGTTCCCCATGTTTTAGGGTGACTGTCAGCATCCTCTTGAAATCGAGTCTCAAAAATCCAAAAGGGGTTTTTGAGCAAAAGCTCGTGATTAGCCAATGCTCAGTGGGAAAATCACACGGCTTCCGTGTCTGAGCTGATGGACTTCCAATGGACTTTATCGCATCATGAAAAGATGACATAGGCCCTGTGTGGCACTTTGCGGAGGACTTGTCTTTGCCAAAGCTTTCAAAGCCAAGTCTTCAACGTGCAACTTGGAACGTTGCAATTCACGGGCAAAGGAAGCACTTGAAGCAACACACGAGTTGCAACGCCCGAATTGCAACACATTATCGACATTCAGCCAAACAAAGATTTTCAAGATATTTCAAGCGGGTAGACACATGAATGCACTGCACAACAGTCTGGCGAGTGTAAGCCATGCCGGACAACAACTCTGATTGGATAGAGGCGGTGATTCCAATCAGCCGGATATTTTTGCTGTTCAGATCTGTTCAGACACTCCAAGTTGAGACGACTGAAGGTGGGCGATCCCACTGGCAAGGCGGGATCATGAACGGCTTCGGAACCGGTACGGTTTCGGAATGTCCGAAAATGCTTTGGAACCTTCTCGAATGGACACACAATGACAGCATCACTCAGGGTCATTTTCAGAAGACTGTGCATACAGATTTTTGACTTTCAAAAGAGTGATAATCAGTGTTCAGTTTTTTTCTTCGTGCAAGCATCTGTAGTATCCCCTGCCAGCATTCTCTGGTCTGCACCTCTCTGCCGAAATGGTCATTTGCCTAGTGAAGGGTCACCGCTGCTTGTACTGTATCCATCCGTCTATCTGTTGATCCTTTCTTCTATGGTCTGTGGACTTACATATGCCTTTTCCTGCTTAGCGGTCTTTTGTTTTGCTTATCCACGTGTCCGTACATTCATACTTGTGCATGTGGATCCAGGCATACAAAACAAAATATCATTATTTCTTTTCTAAGTCATCATTTCATGGGCATTCAACCAACGCCGACGCCCCCTGTTCGGTGACCCCTCAATAAAAGACGGATATATGTATATGTATTAATATATATATATATTTATACATATATATAATACGCATGATTCCAGATTATTTAGACCCTACCCCATCATAGATGATTATATCCCCCAATAAAAAAGGTTATCTAAACAATAGTACGTGGTTAGATAAGAAATCAACTTTAAATACATTTATTACCAATTATAATGTACATATATATATATATATGCCTACGCCCCGAAAACCGTACAAGTGTATATATGCATATATATATATATATATCTATTACCATGTTATATTCTATTATACTATACTATACTATGCTATGCTATACTATACTATAGTATCTTATCTTCTATTCTATTATGTTATGTATACAAGTATATACTACAGCACATATAATGTATATAAATCCATTTTTTTCGTGGTTAAATCTCCATGATCATTGCCTTTACTTCGGAGGTATCCGTACCACCCCTGTCCGCGCTTCTGGATGTGCGCGTACCCGTGGTGGAGCTCGAGGCTGGTGAACAAATATGATGATCCCCTTGGAAACAACTATGGGACTGAACAAGGATGATGATGATGATGATGATGATGATGATGATGATGATGATGATGATGACGATGATGATCCCGTTATTTAAATGGGAACATCTGTGGAAACAGGATGGAAAACGATGATGATATCACCTATGTAAATGTCGAAAACAGACGGAACAAACATGATGATCCTCTTAGAATCCTGCGAGCTGTGCTTGAAGAGGCTGACCGACTCCATTCTGCCATGTCTCTTCCTTAGTGACAAGGTTGCCCTTGGGGCTTTGTAATTCCTGGCTGGATGGTGCATTTCTTTGGACACCCGGGTCAATATATCCTGACCATTATATCATTGAGGGGTTACCCCGAAATGGTGATGAATTACTAGTAAAATTGCAACCTACCTAATCTGATGTGCTTTTCTTTCCATTTGCGTCGACTCTGAGGTCATGGCTCTACACCGCAGTTCAGAAGTTGCAACAGCCAGGGGCCAAGATGCCACCCCGTGCCATGCAGACCTCAGCTGTTGTTTCTGGCTTTTGGATGGTTTTAACACCTGTGATTCAAGCTAAATCTCCGATCAAGGCAGCAAGTTACCACAACTGGTGACGTCCAACACCTTCAGGCGTGAACATGGAGCCGATCTCAAGCATAGATCCACTGGGTATTCATTTATTTTATAGCATATTTATAGCATGATCAGAAATTGTGCACTGGATGTCTCTAAAGACAACAGCTGCGAGAATAGGAACAGCTGCGAGCCAAGCCTCCTACGCCGGCACGATCCTCAGTGGCTGTCTCTGCTGTCTCTCACCACGGCTACACCAACTGTTGGATCGAGGTTTCTGCGCCTGCGAATGTGCCGGAGGTGCCAAAATGCATCGCTGGACCAATGTTTTCCGCTTGCAAAATGGGGATGGATCAATACCTGTTATACCCGAATTATACCTATTATGTCAACTATATCATACTTTGCAGGGATAAATCCCCACTTACAAGCGATTTTTGGTTTCACCAGGGGCTCCTAGGGTTTTGATCCATAGCCAAATGGCTAGAAATCAATTTTTGAACCATAAATCGTGACGGTCCGCTGCCAGGACGTTCAGATGATGCTTCGACAGCAGGAACAGCGACGTTTGGGCGACGTCTCGCAGATGGAGATGCGTTTGGGAGCTCAGTTGAGTGGTTGACGTGTCGGAGAAAAACCTGCAAGGTGGTTTCATCAAATTACTGTAAATGATAAAAGAAATCCAAGCCGTTTACCTTGAGATGATTGGTCATGATCTGGGAGCTCATGTTTTTCCCAGTGACCTAAACCGGCCACAGCGGTGAGATCGATCGGTTGGCTTTCAGTCTCAGGTCTGCACGGCTTGCGTGCTTCCATCGATGGATGCCTCAAGAGTTCCGACCTTGAGGCTGGGTGCTGAACTGGCAACCAGCCACAATCAGTTGATATCAGTTCTATCAAAGATCCATAGCCTGTTGGCATTTGGCGCGCTGAGTGGGTACCACTTGGTTTGATTCCAGAAAACCCATGACAACCCAAAAGTGTTTGGTGCAGGCATTGCGGGAGCGACTGACGCGAGAGCTAGATGAGATGGCGCGGAGATGCAAAGAGGACTGGGAAGGGCTGTTGTGAAGTCCTGGCGATCCCTTGAGTTTCACTGGGAGAGGTTTCTTTTGAAACCTTCTCCAAGGTTCCATACACAAAAACACCTAGAACAATGTCTTCCAAATGCCATCTCTGAACTTCTCTAACATCATCACAGAAGATACTTGGTTCAACTTCAAATCGTGCGCACAGGAGCTTGCGTCCCTGGCAAAGTGGCTGCAGACCGATGCAGCTGCAGAGAGACAAAAGCAGCAGGTCAGAGTCGTGGAATACGATGATGACACGGGTGTGTCTGAAAACGGGGTATACCGCTAAAATGGTTATGTAAAAGGGAAAATGATGATAAACCAAAGGATTTAGGCGTACCCAATTTTCAGACAAACCTACAAAGCCCTGTTCATCCAATCTTGAAGCATCAGGTTTGCTAAGGTTTTGGAGGATGAGCAAGGTTGACCATTGGATTGTGTACCTTTTGCGATGATAGCGTGACAGCATGCAGCGCATCCAATGAAACGATTCACCATCGACTTAGACTGTCTATGGTGTACCAATCACAGTGCCAGGAGAACTTCCAGAAGCTTCGATTCAAGGCACTCGCACTTCACTATCGACGAGATCAGAACATGTTGATTTTGATTTTGCCACCTTGGAAACTTTGGAATAGGTCGAATCGCACCTGTCTCTGGTGGAGTCTGGCAGAAAAGAGGTGCCTTTGTCTTCTTGCCCATGTGGCGGAAACAGTTGGGGTAAGGAGTTGCGCTCTGACAGTGCAGAAATGAAGTCAGAAAAAGCAAGGCCACTGCAGAGCCTCGTCCAGCCAGCAGCCAGGTGGATTCCGTTGGATTCATATTGGGACACGTGGGACACGACTTTGCTCTGTTTTGGTTGATTGACATTGATTGACATTGTTGACATTGATTGACATTGATTGGATGTTTCCAAGCAATCAGATTTCCTAAAGTTCTGCCGTGTCCTTTTCTGCTAGGCTGATCTTGCGCATGCAGGATATCAGGAGCAATGTTTGACAACCACAATTTACTTTGATGATTGGTTTCCCTTTTCCATCAACTTGTTCTCTTCAGGAAGCACTAATGCGTGGTTAGGGTTCTGCCACAGCGGGCCAAAACTGCCACCCAGAAGGCTTCTTCTTTGATTGCTGCGTGATTCTGCAAAGGGTCTTCCAGGTATGCAATAGACCCACAAATGTAAGAATTTGCATTGTCAACCTTTATCATTTATCATCATTTTTGCCAAAAAAACGCTATAAATTGGGGGGTGCAATATCCCAATTTCAGGCAAAAGCATGTCCTTCATGAACGATTCAGATCTTGAGGAGCCCACTGTGCCAGTTGAGATGCGCTCGAATGAACCCAGGCCTTGGACATGACTAGCAGACACCCAGTCACAGCATTTTTTCTTCATTCTTTGCAGACAAGGATGAATCCAGTTATATCCATTTATCAATTTTTTTCCTACAATAGAGATAGGATTTGATCCAGTTCAGCGAAGTCAATGGGGTGAAATGACCACTGAAAATCCTTGGAGAAAAAACGTCCACCACTGGTGCAAAGAGGCAGCCAAGTGCAGATGACTTGGCGCTGAGGCTGCCTACTCAGACAGCTCTGGTGCCGAACATGGTGGTTTGAGTTCTTTTATTCTGAAGATGATAATCCCCAATTGACTAATGTTGTTGAAGGGGGTTAAAGCCACCAACTAGTGGATTACCGGTTGTACAATTGTTACGGAAATCGCCATCCCAATTGTTTCTTTGATTTTACATTCGACTATACCGCTATACCCCTACTATACGGGTATTATACCCCTACACCAAGGTCCAGAGTGGCCCAATTGGAGGCTTCGGTCAAGGAGTTGGACAAGCGCCGGCATCTGAGATGAGTCTTTTTACACTTGGTTGTTGGCCTTTCACATTGGAGGGTCTAGTAAAAAAAAAATCCAATTCTGTGGGTATAGTCAGTGGCACACAATTTTTGAGCCATAGCTAGATATGCGGGGCAAAAAAGAAAGATCTACAGTCCCTATTCTTCAGGGTGGATGAGCATCACACCGAGTACTGAATTCGGCAGTGTGCATGTGTTCCGGTTGGAGGCTTTTTGCTTACTGCATGTGGATGTTGTGAAAAGGTGTTGGTCTGTCTGAAAATAGGGGATACCCATAAGATGGGGGTTTAGGGGTACCCTATTTTCTGACGCACCCACATACCAAAAGCACCCCCTTCTACTTCGCGGTGTGTTCGCCTTGATTTCGCATCTGAGTCTGCATGGTGCTTGCTCCACCGCCCAAAGCAGAAGGCCAATCCTTGTCAAGTTCCAATGTGAAGATTTGTAAGTGACAGACCCCCAAACGAACCCCATGAGTTGTATTTGCACATTCGCCCCAAACACCATGTATGATAGTAGATAGAAGATATATCTTACCAGCATTGCGGCTCGAGCAAAACACGTGCTTTAGCTGCTCGCTGAACGGTGTTTTCAGTGTATTTTGCGGCAAAACCTAGAAAGAGAGGAATTTCCTTTTAAGCCGATTATTGATGAGTATTGTGGTTTGATTCTGGTGCTAGAACCACTGTCAATATGTTTTCCACTGTTGGAAGGTCCTTCTGAGATCGATCCCCGGATCTTGCAACGCTTCACAGATGTTGACAAGGACAGGTTTGCGTGTTGCTGGTTGGCTTCTTGGTTCTCACAGGCTGCAGTCAGAGTTACTCCACATGCACATACATTTGGGAAATGTGATGGACGCAGTTGTTGATTTGGTGTGCCATTTTCCATGCGATGCCAGGCACACCTGTCCAACATCCAGCGTTTTTCAGAGGCAGCAGATGACACAACAGTGAGAATTGCGATGATTCCATATACTCTCGTGACTTCTGTGCCATTGTTCTTGAAAACGTCCCGTTTGGTGTTCTGCGTCCACCCATTTTGCAACTGTGCCTCTGTGCGCAGATTGAACAGCGCTTGACCCGCCTTGAGACCAGTCGACGACTGAGTCCCCAACCCCCATTGTTTTCTTTTGAAAGCAAAGCATGTCTTGGGGACTTTGGGGTCTCCGAACCAAGTTTGAGGGACATGATCAATATCAGTTTGATGTTGACCCTTGATCCATAAACCTAGTAATGTTGACTCTTGATTATCTTGATTACCTCATATCAACTTTATCAGTCTGGGAAAATCCCAAAGTTGTGAGTCCTGAGGTGTGCCGGCGGCCATGCCAAAGGCCAAGGTTCGAGGGTTGGGTCATGGTCAATGATCTGGAGAATTGGATACCCCAATCATTGGATGGTGAATAATTACAAAAAAATCAAAAAATGAACGAAAATTGTTGACCCGTATCCATCCGGATTTGGGTTGTACACTGCTACTCCAGCCTCGTTCATTCCATGCTGTCGTTCGGCGTTCTTTCTCAGGCTGGTGGCGACTGGCAGGCCAGGTCCTGCCATATCTTTTGGAAGGGTCGCGTCTCTCTTTACCACTGATTTCGAGCTCTACAGACCTTGTTGTATGCTGTATACCGGTAAGAACAACGAAATTGGTCATAACACATTTGAGCTTTTGCCAGGGCCCTCTGAGCGAACTCCAGTCCAGTCACGCATCTTTGGCAGAGGACATTGCTGGCATTCCACAGCATTTCGCATCATTTCGCCATGTGGATAGGGACGACTGTTTGGATCAGGCAGATGGTCTGTCAACGCCACCAGATCCGAGTCTGTGAGCATCTCCCAGAGCTCCACAGTGCCATGATGCGCCAGCCATGCGGTGCAGGAATTGCAAGCTTCTGCTGGAGAAGTTTCGACTCTGTGGAATCCCCAGTATCAAAATGTATCAAATCAATGGAGCTCGATGTTCCCCAGATAAGAAGTTTAGGCCTCCCTTGAGTGTCCGGGGAGGACATGTCAGAAACTCTCCACTGAACTGCTAGGCGTTCCGCTCTCACGGAGCTCACCAGATACATTTCGGAGGATCATTTGGAGGCCCAGTTGGGCAGCTGTGAAGCCTTGTGAAGCTTTGGAAATCTGAGCCATGAGCGTTGGATAGAATCAGAGGTCTCTGCGACTGCTGCGCCGCCTCCCAACAAGCTGGAGTGGCTGGAACGTCGTCCCTGGCCTTAGAGGTAGAAAGGTGATACATACCAAGGAGGTTTTGATGCCAAGATACAAACTTGATACATTCTGATACACGTTGTCAGCTTATGTCAGCTTGGAAGTAGTCGTTTTTGCAGATCATTTTGGAACATCGGCTTGGGCATTGTGACCTTGGCCGAGGAATCAGCCAGCTGGTGGCCAAACGGAAGGGTCCATCCATAGAGGTGCGCAGTGGTGGCCAGCACTGGGTCCAGATTGGAAAGTCACCCTGCTGCCAGAAGCGACTGCAGCTGCTGGAAGAGGTGACCGGCAGCCAGGAGGCGAGGCTCGGATTGTTTAGAGCTGTGTGGCCATCCCGAGGCCATCCCAATTGATGTTTGTGCTCAAAATATCAACCCGGCCAGATTTTTCAACGCGTGCGCAGCCTGGAGCAGCTTCTGGAAAAGCTGGATTTTGATGCTGTCAAAGAGGCTTGGTCCGGAAGCTTGTGCTGAAACCGATCATCCTGGCCATGGTTTTGCACTTTCACCATTGGCTTCGGATTTGACTGGGAGCTATGAATTTCCATCCTCTGCTAGGTGCCGCCTCAGTTGATCATCGTCAAAGAAGATCAGGAGACTGCTGCGAGATTTTTGCTGGATGGGGTGAGGGATCAAGCAGGATAAGCTTGTGGTCACGGACGGTCAAGGTCCAGAATGACAGTCAAACCCTTGACCTTTGGATTGCCATTATAGGATCCGGCCTGGTTTTCTTTGAGCAATTTTTGTCTCATGATGGTTCCCCATTCCATCCCATAGTTCATCATCATTGTCCGCATATTGTATCATATTGGTAGTGGCATGTAGTGGCCATAAATTGGAAGAAAATGGAGCTAGAAATGCTTAAAGCATAAGTTAAATCCACATTTTCATTTTCATTGTTTTTTCTTGGTGACCCAACAGCGATTTGACTGGCAGGAAACCTTCAAGCAGGACCTTCGCCGCGAGGTCCAAGAGCTGAAGGTCTTGGTGGGATGCATGGAGGTCCGACTGGGAGGACCACCAGTTTCTGGAAAAAAACATGGAGATATCCATTTTTTCTCCACCTGTCAGGTGAGGGTCTCTAGAGTTTTCCTCGTTGGCCCGGATGCTTTGGGGCCTTCCTCTGCCAGCTGATGCCAGATTGAATGTCAGAAAATATGCCAGATAGAATGTCAGAATAGATGTCAGATAGCATGCCAGATAGAATGTCCGAAAATATGTCAAATAGAATGATGTCAGTTGGTGGGGATCACTCGAAGAAAGTAATTTTAAAGGAAGACACTACCATTTTTCATGGAACATAGACGGATGTCGTTTTCCATTTTTTTTGTTTGACTGAAATCTGAGGCTTTCTTGTTTTTTGAGTTTTGCTAATTTTGATGTTGACATTTTGAATTGTGCAGGCGTGCGTGCCCAAAGAGACCAGGAAGGCTATCCAGCTCTTCAAGAGAGGTGCCGGCGTTTCTGACGAGGCTGGTTGCACCTGTCTGTTGCCTCGGGCTACAGTCTATAGTGGCACTCTTTGAAAGATACGAACCAAGTGCGATGCGAACTGCAAGAAGACATGATGGATTGACTTCAGCACTTATCCAGCACTGCGGTCAGTTCGAAAACCAGCTGTTTTTTTGCATGATTCTGATTCCTGGAATCCTGACTGCAGCACTTTAAAGATCAGCGTCCATTGGATTGCATTGGAAGCTGTGAAGATGGTGAGCTGTTCGTTGGTGGCGCTTTTCTCCAGCCTTCTGGGCCTTTTGGGCTTAGCGGGCGTTGGGCACCACTACTATCGCCATGGCCGTGAAGGCATGGAATGGCATGGCCGGCATGGGAACCAGGGGCACCGCGGCCACCACGGATATCATGGACACCACGAGCATTCGGAGATGATGCAGAAGAAATGTGATGAAGGCTTCAAGATCATCAAGTGCCACAGGCAATGCGGAGAGGACATGGAGTGTCATGACAAATGCCCACTGCCAGAATGTCCCAAGATGGCAGCCAAAGTGAAGGGAATCATCCAGTGCAATGTGGATTGTGGCTCCGACTTTGCCTGCCGGGAGTCTTGCAATCGCCCTGTGAAGAAGTTTGTGGAGATGTGCAGCATGAAGAAGCCGGACTTGGAGCATTTCAAGCCTCCCCCAGCCCAATTCATTGTGTCAAAATTCCGCACTTGCCAGAAGGAGTGCCAAGGTGATGCTGCTTGCATAGAGAAGTGCCCAAAGCCATTCTGGATGGGATTCAAGAAGACTTGCCAAGAGGCTATCCCTATTATGGAATGCCATCGGGCTTGTGGCCACGACCACGGATGCCACGTGAGTTGCCCAAGGCCAAGCTGCCCTCACATGAAAGCACAAGTGGAGGAGACCCTGGAGTGCCATGGGCAGTGCCAGGACCGGGAGTGTCATCAGATGTGCCCCAAGCCGATGAAGAAAATCCTTCAAAAGTGCAAGGCCTTTGAGGAGGCACAGCAGTGCCACAGTAAATGCACTGATTTCAAGTGCCACCATGAATGCCCCAAAGCTCGTCTTTGGAAGTCACGCCACTTCCAGCATGGTGGCTTCGACCACCACGATGGTGGCTTCGACCATCACCATGGAGGCTTCGACCATCACCATGGAGGCTTCGACCATCACCATGGTGGCTTCGACCATCACCATGATGGCTCAGACCACCACCATGGTGGCTTCGACCATCACCATGATGGCTCAGACCACCACCATGGTGTGGCTTCGACCATCACCATGATGGCTCAGACCACCACCATGGTGGCTTCGACCATCACCATGATGGCTCAGACCACCACCATGGTGGCTTCGACCACCACCACGGTCGCTTTCACCATGGTGGCTTCCATCATGACAACAACCACCGTGCTGAATTTGGTGTGGTTCCGGGTCCCGAGGTTCTTCCGGTCCCACCATCCCCACCAGCCATGATCCCCATGTTGCGCGGATCTATTCCGGAGCCGGTTGAGCAGGAGCAGCTCATCGACTGCAGCATGAAGTGCCAGGACGATGCGCAATGCCTTGAAAAGTGCTCAGCTGTCTGGCAGAACTTGCAGAAGGAGTGCCTCGAGGTGGCTGATATCATGGCCTGCCACCAGAAATGCCGCGACATTATGTGCCATAGCAGCTGCCCTGGCCCCAGCGAGCCATGGCTCAAAGAGAAGGTTGACGCAAACATGGCTTGCCACAAGGAGTGTGGTGATGATGCTGAGTGCCACCAGCACTGCGCATGCCCCTTCAAGGAGATCAAGGCAAAATGTGCGGAGCTAGGCCCCAAACCAGGCAGCTGGAAGCTCTTGAAACCGGCAGAGGTCACAGTCTAAGACTACAGGCCTGGGCTTTTCATTTTCCAGGCCCACCGGAAAGTCACCACATTGACTTGTGGTGGCCATGTACAGTCAGGGAATTTGGCAACACGCCGCTGTAGTGAGCAGCACTGTGTGATTGCTTCTTTCTAAGTAGATAGCGAATCTTACAGACCCTTGCACATTTGTTGGTTTTGGCCATTACCTGTTTTAGCTCTGGAGCAACCAGTGTCAGCAAAAAAACAGGGTGGTGTGGCGTGCTTAAAACGATGGGAAACTGCGCAACCTGAACAAAACTTTCGGTCATGACCTCGGGTATCTTGGGATGCTGATCCATCATTTGACCTTCCATTTCTTTGCAGGAGTTCATCAGCCCTCAAGAGCTGAAGACTCATACCCAGCTGATCTCCATGCGGGAGGACTGTGGATGTAGATTGTCCTGTTGATTCGAGATGTTGGTAGAATCTATAGTGGTTCAAAATCCATTGAAAACATGTTTGCTTTTTCCCCTAAGGAAGGGTTTGAAGATCTTCAAGAGTTTTTCCACTTTGAAGCAACAAATTCACGAAGTGCGCATGGTGTTGGAGGGCGCGACGCACATGGCTCTGTTATTCCTGGAACAGATGTAGAGCTTTGAGCTTTGTAGAGCGGAGATGAAGGTAGTTGACGGTATTCCCTGCCAAAATCAACACAATCAAGGCATGAAAGCATGGTGGTTGTTTTTATCTGAGTTTTGAAGCCATGATGTTCATTCAAATACGAACAAGCAAACTAGCTCAGAGCTTCTCTTGCACATCGATGAGCACGTGATGCTGCAGGGACTTTTTTTAAAGCATATCTTGAGGTGTGGCAACCCCAAGTCTTGACGCCCAAGGTGTCACTCGAGCCTGCAGGAGCTACAAGGTCAGTTTTCAGAGATGCAGATGAACGCTGTAGGGAGTCCCAGATTGCTCTGGTTGTGGGAAGTCCTGGATTGTTGGTTTGCCGTGCCTTAGTTTATGCCAATCATAAATGTGGAGTCTCACAAATGTTGTGTTTACCCCAAACCCTAAACCATCTGAAGAATTACCATAGATTCATAGATGGGGTGGGATTTCAACCATCCCCAAATGGTCGTTGTTTGGGAGAATCCCATGAGTCCTCCGGCGTGCAGCGGCAGGCGCAGCGTTACGACAACATGAACGCTCAGCTGCAAGAGTTGGAAATGAAACAGGAGCGTTGTTGGAAGGGTGATACCTCAGAAACCATGGTGGATGGGGGATTTATATTAATCTATATACACATATTGGTAGAGGACCATAGAATGGGGGTGTAACTCATATGGATGGGGGATGGGCGGATCATATCCCAATTGATAGCTGGTACGTTGCGCGGATGAACCCAACTGGATTTCATGGGTTGAAATTGCAAAACAGTAATGGGTCACACGTCTTGGAAGAAGTAGAATACAGGCACACATTCATGCTTGTATATTTATACAACATATTATACATCTTCTCCCATACCCAAGAACAGGAAGTTAATTTGCGAATTAAAACGGTCACTTTCTATTTGCTTCAGGATGACAGTAGAAAATCGAAAGTGGACATGCCCCCCACAGATGATGCTGTTTACAGAAGATGTAAGGCTTGAGATAGATTGACAGATTGAAATCACTCTCGGATAGACATAAAGATCGAGATAATCGTGTCCAATGGAAGCTGGCAGGACAGGGTGGAGCATTTGATGAAGGGGAAATCAAAGTCGGTTGTGGAGGCTGGGTCAACCCAATTCGCTGCTTGACACGATGGCATTTTCGACGCCCACTGGAGGCCCCAAATCCCAGCGATGGCTTTGTGGCACCAGAGGGATGGCAGAGATGAAGCTGGAGCAAAGATTGGGGTCAAGGGAAAACTTGCAGAAACTACCTTTTTTTTGTTGCTGTGGAAAATACTATCATGGTTTTTGTGTTTGTTTTGGTATCAACCAACCTGATAAAGTGGTGAGCTGGACATTTTGAAAGAGAAGGCACCACAGTATTTTTTTCATCCAAAGGGGAGAGACCTTGAGTTTCAGATTGAGGACTTGAAGCGTCAGAGCTGACTGGGTCCGTGTCAGACGGGGCTAGGTTGCTAATGCTCCACGGGTAGGGCTGAACCAATGTTTTGTTCAGCCTGAGGTGTACCCTTCAAGTGCTAAAGGGCACTTGCTTTTCACTAATCTGGCACTTGCAGGGAAGAGATTTTAGAACACTCCCAACTGTATTTCAAGCCTTGGACATCTCCAACTTATGTCCTTCCTGAAATGGTTTGTTTCCGATCCTGTGTGGTGGACTTCAATTGGAGCATTGCCATATGCTGTTGGACTGGACGTCGAAGCCGTCGCAGAAAAGTTGCCCTTGCCGTGCTGGGAATCAATATGAATAGATCTAATATTCAATTATGCAATTGGGGCTTCTAGAGCTGTAAATTTAAGATTAAAGAGGGGGATTGGATTATCCAACCCTCAAGTCCTTCAGGCCTTTGGAATCTGTCTGATGCATAGGCTCAAGGTCCCGGGGCCCGTGTGGTTATAAAAATCGGGGGACCCGAATGGCGGCCTCCAGCAGATTTGAAGAGCTTTGCCGCCAGAAGAATGCCACTTGGACCACGGCACGGGTCAAACCATCAGGGACCTCGTGATCACACTCTCACACTTGTCTCTGGAACCATGGACCCCCGCCGAAAAGTCTTTGAAGTGCAGTTTTGGAGCATACCTTCATGGCTTCACGTTGCGTGACCGCTAATAGATCGGGATGTTATTAATTGTCTGACGCCAACCTGAGGTCGATGCTGAGGACTCCGTGGAGACCGGGAGGGGCAGGGTCCTTGCAGCGACTTCCTTGGCTGTTCTGCAGGAATGGCGAAAGTCACTGGCAACTCCGATCATGGCGGAGAAGTGCCTGTTGGACATGACTGAAGAGGAACTGCTTGCCCACCAGCAGCGAGTTGTAGTGCCTGGGCTGAAGTCAACTTCATCAATTGTGGAGCTTGAGAGGGGTCATGCATTGTGTGAGTTGATGCTCAGAAGTGAAATTATCTTTAACAGTACAGACATAGTAGCGCTATATTTTGCTATTTACTGTCCTACAGAGATAATCTTAAAAATGCCGATGCATTGTCCAAAGTCCCTCAAGCAGAGTTCAAAGTGGCTGCACTGGCATCAGCTCAGTAGTGACCAAGGACCGAGCCAATGCTACGAAAGAAGACCGTGCCCTACTGGTACTGGAGAGGACCCAGGACAGCCTAGACATCATCAAACATGAAGAAAAGGTGAGTCTGTCCAAAAATAGGTCACCCCAATTTTTGAAGATTTTTGAGGAATTTTGATGGTTGATCATCATTTTCCCCCAGTAAAGCTGCCATTTTATGGGTGACACATTTTCCGAGGAGGGGCGACTGGAGCGTCAGGCCTTGAAGGCAGGGACCAGCTTTGACACACTTGGTGTTTTTTTGGGGTCAAAATAGTTTACCCCCTACAAAAAAGAATGGTTCCATATGTCTAATATGGTTTAGTACAGTTTAATATTGATTCAACATGTTTCATATGGTTTTACATGGTTCCTGGTTCAATGGCAAGACCGGCAACCTTATTGTGTCTCCAAAGCCATTAAAACCCTTGTCGTCCCGCAGGTTTGGGTGCAACAGAACCGCGATGCTGGGGAGGTCAAAGCCGAACAGGCCCGATGAATCAGGGATACATGGGAAGCTCCAACTCGAATCATAACTGGCTGTTACTTGATAATCTGGCTATTGGTGTGTCAATGAATCAGAGCGTAGTTCCAGTATGTTGCAGTAACTCATGGTTTCCATTGGGTCGTGAGTCGTCAGGTGCCAGAAATGCTGGAAGCCCTGAGATTCGAAATCTCGAACAACGAGGCTTGGGCACATGGCATTAGTGTTCAATGCCCCAGTCATGAGCATTGGGTTGTGGGATTTTCTAGGACTTGATGGGGTGGCAAGGAATGCATAGTGTTAAGCAAGAAATCCTGCAATGTGAACAGTGATGATGGTGACTTATTGGGATAGGGCCGTGGGTCAAATTTTTAGCCCCTGACAGTTGGCCAATTAGTATCCTATTCCTATCCTATTCTGGGTCTATTCGAATGGTTATTAATCGGTGTGAATGGTTATGAATGGTTATTAATGGTCATTAGTATCCTATTTCCGCCTATTTCCCATTCTCTTCTTTTTGGATTGTCAGCCAGGTTCACTTCCTTCTTCATCAGTTCGGAGCCACCGAGGCCTCTTCAAGTTGTGCTCTGGGTAGTTTAGTAGTTTAATCTGTTGCCGTACTTGGGTATATAATGGTATACACAGTTACATCTAGTATCATGTATTGCATATGAATATAACCAACTTTTCTTTTAAGACAAAGAAAGGGTGCTTTAAGATTCAGGTTGGCAAAGGTTCAATCAATGATGTGGATCTGTGTCACAGAACCACATCCTGATCAGGGCTTGGACATGATTCCAGAGCGTGAGCTTTCTCAACACGAGTGGCTTGGAGCTCTGGTCAACCTTGATCCACTTTGGTCCAGTGGATATTCAGACACCACAGCGATTCTTCTGCGGCACCAGTCAAACTTTCTTCTCAGGCTTTGGCTGGTTGGCGAGTGCCAGATTCTCAAGGAGCCCGGTTTTTGTTGTAGCACTTGTTGCTGTGCTGCAACGTGTCTATTCAGCAGAACTGACTTCACAGCTCTGTTTTGGCCGGAGGAATCCTACAAGCACGTGAATCGAGAGGACAACATTCCACGAGAAGTTCGAATATCATTCCGGGGGGACTATTTGAGCACCAGTGAAACCAAAAATCATTATTGATCACAATCCCAGTTTCATGGGATTTCTGACCAGTGGGATGCTTCAAATCACCTCTTGCGACCAGGACTGGGAAGCTGGATATGCCAACCATGTTCAGAAACTCACGCTCCAGGAACACGAAAACTCGCCCTTGTTGCTCGTACCACTGGGGATTGTGATTGTACCTGGAAAGATGTTAGGTGTGATTGAGCTATTGGAATCACTTAGGATATGGTTGTGAGTCAAACTTGGACAGCTTCCAAAAAAGTTGGTCACGATTCAGGATTTAATTGATTCAATTGATTTAATTCATTTGATTGAAATTTATTCCGTCCTCCATTGTTTTAAATCCAATTTGTATGTGTCTATCTATACATATCATATACTACACGCTTGGCATGTTTTACCCATGCCCTCAGCAGTGAAATGGGTACTCCAGGACGCTGCTGGCGTCCCCGAGCCAGGTTTAGGCGGAGCTTGGGGGAGATTATGCAGCTGTCATCAAACATGGCAAGCTGAGAAATCCCACAAAAAACATGGAGATTTCAATGAACAAATCCACTATAAATGGAGGTTCTAATGGGAACATCGTCATCATCATCATCATCATCATCATCATCATCATCATCAATAAATGTGAGATTTCCAGCTGGAAAAAGTATGAAATTAGACCTAGCGCGGACGAAGCTCCGTAGAAGCATCAATGCACTCAACTTCTGGCATTTGGCACTGTACTCTATCCTGGATGACGTCAATATGGGTACGGGTCAAATTTTCTGGACCTAACCCCAACCAGATATTTTGCTCATTCTTTGCACATCATCCAGTTTTCATCAATTTTTTGACCAGAGACCATCCTGTTCGATCCGCTTTTCTGCCATGTAACTAGGTTGAGCCCCCCATTTTTGGGGTCAACAAGCGTCGTGGCTCAATGGCAGGTGAGACAGGCTGGTGGTGGACCAACGGTGAAAAGGCTGGACATGCAGCGGCCTTGAAGAAGTTCGTCCGGGCACACAGTGGTCCTACTGTCATCATCCAGTAGTTCAACTAGGGGGAGATGCCGAGTGTCGACATGGATAGATTGTTTTGAGCAAACGATCATCAGTTTTCTTATGTTTTCTTCATTTCTTATGTTGGGCAAAATAATGTTTTTCCGACTCCAGAAGAGGTTCAGGACTTCCTGGGAAGCCGAGATTTTCCAAGGGAAAAACATCAAAGGAGGAGGACTTCACTGAGCGAAGAGTGGTGGTAGTTGCCTAGTCTTTCCATGGCACAGAACAATGACCAGCAGTCACCAGGGAAACTTTTTTGGCTTGTTCCCAAAAAACGACCAACATTGCGAGTCCATTCATTGTACCCGTTTTTCAGTGAATTCAATATGTTAGTTTATCACGTTGAAACCGTTGAAACCTATGTATATATTGCTCATACTATTCACATTTTTTTTGCGAAGTCTTGGGCATCCTCTCCATGTGTCAATGTGGCAACGGCTTCGTCATCTGAGGCCTGGGGAATGCAGCAGTGGACCTCAGTGGCCGGTGGGAATGTCTGGTGCTGATATCTCAGAATTGCTTCAAGGGACAGTTTTACACGAAACCCCTATATTTGTTGGGTAAGAGCCATAGTTTCCTGGACACTTTCTCTTGAACCAATACACGGTAATATGCCCCTTCTGAGTGGGGTGATATATATACCACATTTTCCTTTCAAGTAATCCATTGACATCATCTCACGTCAGATCAAATCATTCAGGACGATAAGACCAGATTAGATTCCTGTCAACTAGCATAGAGGAGAACCCACCATGAACGTAGATCATTTTCTGAACGGGAAACCATGTTTTTTTCCACATCTTTATAAGTTCAGCCCAGGGTAAATCCCCAATTTTCCATGTTTGTTAGTTAATGTACCTCATCTCAGTTAGTCAATGTTTTTTGAATCCCCATTCAAAATCCCATGAAGTCCCATCAACAATCTCCATTTTTGTCCATGGTGAACCCCAGCATTTCCTATGGCGCTGGCCCCATGGGTCCAGTGATAAGGCCCGAGATCGAAGCCGAGCTCCTCCAAGAACTGGAGCTCTTCATTGGACCCAGGATCAAAGTGCCTTGGCAAAGTGGGGCTAAGTCTGATGTATGTAGCATCGCTTTGCATATGGACATACTTTATTTAAGGGCTGCCGCCCCTGCCGCCGACCCCGGAAAAGGGAGCTGTGGGATTTGTCGTCTTGGTATATATATATATACAAATATGTCTTCAGGTGTGTGTCGGTAATTTCATGCAGGACTTTTGTTTTTGGAAGTCGAACGAAAAAATCAGCAACAAAATACGCGAAACACGGCGATCGCCGCGTGACACCGTTCGGTGGCCTCAATGTCATTTTTTCGGGCGACTTGTGGCAGCTGCCTCCGCCNATCAGCAACAAAATACGCGAAACACGGCGATCGCCGCGTGACACCGTTCGGTGGCCTCAATGTCATTTTTTCGGGCGACTTGTGGCAGCTGCCTCCGCCTCGCGGAACCTTCCTAGGCCAAATTCCATGGCAACTCGTGACCGGAGTTTCATCGAAGAAATTGCCTTTGAGTCTTCAAGGCCAGCACCTGGTTTGGGCTAGCAGCGCCCAAGGCGGTGTCCAAGGCGTCACGGAACTGACGCGCTGCGAGCGCACACGGGATGCCTGGCTGCAAGAACTCCACGCAGAGTTGCGAGCCGGACAATTAACGGAAGACAACCATGCTTTCCTGCATGGCAAGCCAACAAAGGTGTGCGGCAGCTGGTCGCNCAAATTCCATGGCAACTCGTGACCGGAGTTTCATCGAAGAAATTGCCTTTGAGTCTTCAAGGCCAGCACCTGGTTTGGGCCAGCAGCGCCCAAGGCGGTGTCCAAGGCGTCACGGAACTGACGCGCTGCGAGCGCACACGGGATGCCTGGCTGCAGGAACTCCACGCAGAGTTGCGAGCCGGACAATTAACGGAAGACAACCATGCTTTCCTGCATGGCAAGCCAACAAAGGTGTGCGGCAGCTGGTCGCCGAAAACGGCACGAGCGTCTTGCGGGCAAACTGCCTGCCAGCGTCTTTCTCAATATGGCTCGGCTCCAAAAACCATCTTGCAGCTCGAGTGTTCGACTTGCCAGGCAGAGCGCGCGAGTAAGCAGTTGGTTGCGAGCGGCCCCGCTGATCCCCGCTTCAATGATACTTTTGAATTGGCGCGTGCCCTTTTCCACACGAATGCCGTCAAATGTCATGCAAACAAATTGCGCGCTGAACGCTGGGCTCGAGCGCACCAGCAATGCCTACATTATGCCGTTGCTACGGATCGGGTTTCATCGCAGGCCCTACATGAGAAACCGGACATTGCGCAAGACAAGCTGACTTGGCTGCAACGCAGTGCTGCCGATTGTGGCAATCGATACGGCATCCTCCCGCTGTGCTTGGGGATGCCCGTGCAAGCGCGCGAGCATCTTCATCGACGTGACTTCAAAATCCTGCGTGGGTGCCGTGGCGTAGTCNCCCGTGCAAGCGCGCGAGCATCTTCATCGACGTGACTTCAAAATCCTGCGTGGGTGCCGTGGCGTAGTCTGCGGTTGGTCCGCAGCGCCCACAGCGACAGCAACGCCCGACGGCAGCGTGATTTGGAACACGCTGCCCGACTTCATTTTCGTGCGGTTCCAGACACGCACGCATTGGACAATCCCCGGGGTGGGCGCAGAAAACGTTTTCCCAGTCAGCGTGCAAAGCAAAGAATGGTTTTTGGATGCTGGTCGCACGAACCCAAAGCTCAAGGTGACACGCTATCAATATCCTCTGGCCCCAGATTTTGCCGATACGTTTCATGGTGCACAGGGCAGTACGGCAGAACCAGGCGTCATCGTGGATTTGTGCGGCGTCNCGCTATCAATATCCTCTGGCCCCAGATTTTGCCGATACGTTTCATGGTGCACAGGGCAGTACGGCAGAACCAGGCGTCATCGTGGATTTGTGCGGCGTCGACCCAATTGCTGCGTACGTCGGCATGACACGGAGCCGTACGCGGCAAAAAATTTTGATTTACCGACCGTTCCCACTGGCTCCTTTTCAAGTGGGCCTACCTCTTGGATCCGACGTCAACTTCTTCTAGACGTTTGGAAACAGGTACCAGTTGACTGGGATGCACTAAAAAAGAAATATTTGGACGAACGGCCATGCAGCGAGTGCAAGGAAATGAAGCGCAAAGATGCATTTACGAAAGCGCAGTGGAAACAAGACGTGTACCGCGTGTGCAAAGAGTGCACGGCGCAGAAGCGCGAGGCGGGCACACCTTACCGATGCACCCAGTGTGGCCTATGGCACACTGCGGCACACTTTGCGCTGAAACATCAGAATCCCCGATGGAGTCTCTACCGTGTATGTTTAACTTGTAATGCTGTCAAACGATGTATCGTCTGTCAAAGAAAACAAACGAAGCAATCTTTCAGCGCTGCAGCATGGAAAACTAGGGATTTGAAACGGCGATTGTGCTTGAACTGCCAAACAAAAACTCGCGGCTCTTGGACGTGCGCCGCCTGTCACCAACGGAAGCCGCAAATACAATTCTCCAGCTTCATTGCCAAGCGGCCTTCAGGGAAAAATGGAACGCAGATATGCAATGCATGTCATACAGCAATAGCACAGGCAGCACTTCGCAAGCGTACAGCGACAACAAGTAAGGCGCGGCTGGAGCCGCTTCGCAAGAGACTCCGCTGTGCCCAAGTATTGCGTGAGACATGGGAAGCAATTGCTCAAACTCGAAAGAAGCGGGAGCTGCCGCTAACCAGCCTGAGGCGACTCTGTCGCGCACGCGTTCTCCGAGAGACTTGGGAGGCGATTGCCCAACATCAAAACATGCACGGTCAAAGTCGCGTGGAGCACCCCCAAGCGATTAGTGCGACGAATGCAAACAAAAGTGATTGCGTAGCGCAGGCTTCGTCGGTGTCACGCCAAAAGTCGCCAGAGTATGTATACACGTGTCCTTTTTGTAACGGGGAGGTAACTTCCTCCATAGCTTCTGGACACATTGACCACCGTCACGTTTGTGGCAAGCAGTTCCGCGTCGAAAACGGTCGCCTCCGTCCGACCATGCGATATGCGCACACATGCCCAGCTTGTGGAGCTTGTGTCCAAAGCAGCAAAGAAGCGGGGCGAATTCAGAGCAAGCATAAACAACCGAATGGTCGCGCGTGCCCGCAGACAGAGTGGCGAACGGGCTGAGGAATAACGTGCAGTTTCCTTCAGCGCACGGTTTTTGTTCTACTTGTTCTTCTTCGGTTGCTGTTGCTGTTGCTGTTGCTCTTGCTGTTGCTGTTGCTGTTGCTGCTGCTGCTGCTGCTACTGCTGGTGTTGTTGTTGTTGTTGTTGTTGTTGTTGTTGTTGTTGTTGTTGTTGTTGTAGTAAACTATATGTCATATGTCAAACATGGCCTTGCTGCTGCCCTCCTCCTGCTGTAAGCTGCTGCAAAGTCTTCCTCCTCCTGGTGTGCTACTGCTGCTGCTGCAACTCTGGTGCTGCTGCTGCTGCTGCTGCTGCCCTCCTCCTGCTGTAAGCTGTTACTGCTGCTACTGTAGCTGTTGCTGCTGCGCTGCTTCTCCTGCGGCTGCTGCTGCTACTACTGCTACTGCTGCAGCAGCATAGCCTTTCTACTGCTCCTGCTNTGTTCTTGTTGTTCTTGTTGTTCTTGTTGTTCTTGTTGTTGTTGTTGTTGTTGTTGTTGTTGTTGTTGTTGTTGTTGTTGTTGTTGTTGTTGTTGTTGTCGTTGTCGTCGTTGTCGTCGTTGTCGTCGTCGTTGTTGTTGTTGTGGCCCAAGTTGGTCCCATCTTGGTCCAAGTTGGCCCTATCTTGGCCCAAGTTGGCACTATCTTGGCCCAAGTTGGCCCCATCTTGGCCCAAGTTGGCCCTATCTTGGCCCAAGTTGGCCCTATCTTGGCCCAAGTTGGCCCCATCTTGGCCGAAGTTGGCCCCAGCTTGGCCCAAGTTGGCCCCATCTTGGCCCAAGTTGGCCCCATCTTGGCCCAAGTTGGCCCCATCTTGGCCCAAGCTGGCCCCATCTTGGCCCAAGTTGACNTTGGCCCAAGTTGGCCCCATCTTGGCCCAAGTTGGCCCCATCTTGGCCCAAGTTGGCCCCATCTTGGCCCAAGCTGGCCCCATCTTGGCCCAAGTTGACGCCGTCTTGGGGCCATATTGTCCCCATCTATGTTGAATCTATGTTGAAACACCTCCAAGACGTAAATTTTTCTGTCCCGGACGCCCAAAATGCTGTAAAAACCACGATTTTTGAACGTCGCCGCGAGGAAATCCGTGGCTGCCGAAGGCCACGAAACACTGTAAAACGCGGCNGCATTTTTTGACATCACACGCACGATCCCCTGTAAATTACATGTATATCTGCCCGTCGGGGGTATACACGGGGTCCAACAAAAGGGTCGGCGGCAGGGGGGGCGAGCGTATATATCCTTCGGTTACCAACCGAAGGCCTCCGGCAAGGACACGGGCGCGGGGCCGGCGCCCGGATTTAAGGGCTGCCGCCCCTGCCGCCGACCCCGGAAAAGGGAGCTGTGGGATTTGTCGTCTTGGTATATATATATATATATATATATACAAATATGTCTTCAGGTGTGTGTCGGTAATTTCATGCAGGACTTTTGTTTTTGGCTGGTAATTTCACCATTATCAATAGATAGTTCAGGATTTATGCTATTCCTGCCATGTTTGGATAATTATAGGATAAGAGCTGGATCGTTGTTAATTGGTGTTCATTGGATTACAACAATAGCCCTGGTTAGTAAGTCCCATAAGCGGGTTCACCTATCTGTAAATGAATTATATCTATGGTTATTAAGCATTTACTGAGTGGGATGATGCTCCAAGTTGTACTATGAAAAAGAACAACTCTATTGGATTTTATGTTGGATGTACATATTCTAGACACATTATACTGATACTCATGTCATGAAGTCATGATGTCAATTATGGTTGGTATAGGGAACTATGTGAAGATTGTGGCCACACTTTGCAGGTTTGTGTTTATTGTTGTTGATCCAGATTTATGGAATAATTCTGGGATGAATGTGGACAGCGACTGGTTATAGTATGGTGTGCAAATACATGCTGGTAGCCGGAAGGAGTCGGTTGTTGGATTGAAAGCGGCTATATATATATATATATATATGTATATACATCAATAAATATATAGATATATATGTTTTTCCCTGCAGCCCAAAAACTGCCTAACGTGTCGTCTGAAACCGCAAAAAACCGTCAAACATGGCCTTCCGGCTGCCCTCCCGGACAGGGAAACGCAGTGGCAGTGAAGGACGAAACGGCGACAAAATGCAGCCCAAAAAGTCCCTAACGTGACTTCTGAAATCCTAGAAAATTGATGTGAGTCGAGGCAGGCTGCTGCTGGAAAGCTGCTGCCCTCCCGGACGGCGAAACGCCGTGACAGTGAAGGACGGAACGGCGATAAAATGCAGCCCAAAAACTCCCTAACGTGTCGTCTGAAACCGTAGAAAAACTGTCAAACATGGCCTTCCTGCTGCCCTCCCAGACGGGGAAACGCAGTGGCAGTGAAGGACGGAACGGCGACAAAATGCTTCCCAAAAACTCCCTAACGTGACTTCTGAAACCCTAGAAAATTGATGTGAGTCGAGGCAGGCTGCTGCTGGAAGGCTGCTGCACCTATGCTGCTACTGCTGCTGCTGCAGCTGCTGCTGGAGTCGCTGTTGCTGGAGG
>BGPT01000513.1:172627-240787 GCA_003297045.1 Symbiodinium sp. clade C Y103 | reverse complement strand
GGAGGAAGCTGCTGCTGCTGCACATTGCTGCTGCTTGTCGTCTGAAACCGTAGAAAAACTGTATCAAACATGGCCTTCCTGCTGCCCTCCCGGACAGGGCAACGCATGGCCTTCCTGCTGCCCTCCCGGACAGGGAAACGCAGTGGCAGTGAAGGACGGAACGGCGACAAAATGCAGCCCAAAAAGTCCCTAACGTGACTTCTNCTCCCGGACAGGGAAACGCAGTGGCAGTGAAGGACGGAACGGCGACAAAATGCAGCCCAAAAAGTCCCTAACGTGACTTCTGAAATCCTAGAAAATTGATGTGAGTCGAGGCAACCTGCTGCTGGAAGGCTGCTGCCCTCCCGGACGGGCGTCGTCTGAAACCGTAGAAAAACTGTCAAACATGGCCTTCCTGCTGCCCTCCCGGACAGGGAAACGCAGTGGCAGTGAAGGACGGAACGGCGACAAAATGCAGCCCAAAAAGTCCCTAACGTGACTTCTGAAATCCTAGAAAATTGAGGTGAGTCGAGGCAGGCTGCTGCTGGAAGGCTGCTGCACCTATGCTGCTACTGCTGCTGCTGCAGCTGCTGCTGGAGTCGCTGTTGCTGGAAGCTGCTGCTGCTGCTAACGCTGCTGGAGGAAGCTGCTGCTGCTTTTTCCCTGACGCCCCTGGACAGGGAAACGAAGTGGCAGTGATGTGAGTCGAGGCAGGCTGCTGCTGGAAGGCTGCTGCACCTATGCTGCTACTGCTGCTGCTGCAGCTGCTGCTGGAGTCGCTGTTGCTGGAGGCTGCTGCTGCTGCTGCTGCTGGAGGAAGCTGCTGCTGCTTTTTCCCTGACGCCCCTGGACAGGGAAACGAAGTGGCAGTAAAGGGCGGAACGGCCCTCCCGGACGGTGTGCCACCTTGCTGTGCAACCTCTCTTCCCTAACGCGCTCCCCCTTGCTGTNCAGGGAAACGAAGTGGCAGTAAAGGGCGGAACGGCCCTCCCGGACGGTGTGCCACCTTGCTGTGCAACCTCTCTTCCCTAACGCGCTCCCCCTTGCTGTTGGCCGGGGTCGGCGGATATTAGTTTATATAGCACACACCATGACATGATGTTTGTTTTGCAACAGCTATATATATAATATACATGCGTTATACATATCTATTTCCTATGTTTTGAAGGATTGATTTGATGCCAGCAAATACTGGTGGTTGCACATCCTAGCCGCTAAGCCCTTAGCATTCCGTCTCTGGAACGATGCCAAGGATGCACCAGATGGCGTGAAAAGTCGATGAAGTAGCTTCCTTGTGCCGCAAAAAACCTACGGTGCATTTGCCGACTCCAAGTGGAGGTAGTGTTGTTCACAAGCGATCGAACGCACCCTGTTCTGATCGACTGGCAGATTGCTTGAAAACACTTTCAGAACTGCAAGCCAAGTCGCGCCACAGAACAGGTGTTTCGCAGCTGTATTGAAGACAAGCACAAATGAGTCACAGCTTCCGTTGAGCATGTGAAGGATTGCAAGTTCCAGCAAAACCAATTGGTACAGGAGCCAGGGCAGACAGTTGAGAAAGATGGTTTGCAAAGCAGGGAACAGCACAGCAACTGCAGGTCGACAAAAATGGACATCCCAATAGATCTGCCAAGTCTGCAACCTTTCGACCCAAATCGAAGCCAGCACTGAAGCGATTTTCAAAATGCAGCAGCTTTCAGTGCACACGATTATTGCCTTGCCAGGTCCTAAGATGAAGCACCCAATGGCATCCAATGTCTGCACTCTTTCCAATGCTTTATGATCCAACTGATTCACGGAGGGTCAGCGACAGAACTTGTCTCAGGCAAACTGCCTTGCTGATTTTCCTGCAGTTTGGAGAGAAGGCTGGGGGGGTTGACGGATATATCTTGCGCCACCAAGGCAAAAAGGTAGGACGCCCATCCCATGACTGCCATGGAAGCAGAGCACCACTGGTAAAACCATTTTTTTGTCAGATAATCAGCAACTGCCAGGCTTTGCCTTCTCTTTTTGCAGCGCGAAAGGCCAAGTTGCACATGTTTGTAGGATGACTTTTGGTGCGAGAATATGAAGAAGAGAACGATGTGCGAAAGGACATGAGCGCAAGTTTTGGTGGGTATATGGCATATTCATGCATATTCCCCAAGTTTCATGGTCAAATGGGTCAAATCCACAGTTTTTAGGGTTGTGAAATCCCCAATTTTAATGGTGGAGCGGTGTCAGGCCTGCCATGCCGGAAGTGGTGCCCTGATGCTGCTGCTGGATTCACGAGATCCAATTGCCAGGTGCCCCCGTGTGGAAAGGAGCTGGCAATCCAGGTATATGTTCCATCCTGAATTTCAGATGGGCATTCGGAATGTTCCTCTGTCTTAAAGTGGATATTTGAAATATTTTGAAATGATACAGATCTTTTCTACCCAAAAAGATTCTCTTGCAGATTTTCGTCTATTTTGTTCTCGTATTTTCTTTTGCAAAGATTCCTGGCGCAAGGGCCTTTATTTACGTTGTGGTGGTCAGCTCTTTGGCGATGACATGGCGGCTAGTGCCCAAGTGGGTCCAGCACCAAGAGCACCGAATTTGGAGCCTGGACCAATTTTGATATTCGTCTTGCTCTTTTTCAGGGAACCCAAACCTGGATAGTTTGATCCGGACATGTCTATTAGGCCTATGAGGCCTATGAGTGATCTGAAACCGATTCCGAATGGTTCGAATGCGATTCGTACCTTGAGTTTGATCAAGGTCCCAAGCTTCCGCTTTGGAGATGTCTACGATGTAGGTTGGGGACTGCATGGCTAGTTTTTACATCGGTCATTTCGATGCCTTCTTCAAAGAATCTTGTTTTGGCAATGAATTGTTGACCATTTGCCCTGCCCGATGGAGGAATCTCAGTGTACTTGTTGATAGTCTTTGCCTGGTCTCGCCGGCATGTCTTGCGTTGTTTTACTCAGTGCCCAGTGTCACAGAGTGACCGTCACGTGACCTTCGAACCCTTGGACTTCAGGTTCTACCTCCAGCAGCCCGTGGCTGCTTTGGCGCCGCTTTTTTTCGCAGATCCAGTGCTGTGCTCAGCTGTGCTCAATATCGACGTGAACGCGTTCTGGAAAGAACGCAACAGGGATCTTCAAAACATGTTCAAAGATATGATCTGAACATGTTGCATTGTCACCTTTGAATACTTAGGCTGGAGCTGTGGTTGGAAAATTTTGCTCCAAGAGAGGCCAGGACCCAACGTTGTCTTGAAACTTTCCGGTTCCTTCGGCTGTTTCTGAGGTTTTAATCGCGCATGGTGGGAGAACAAGACCATCATGGGGACCCCTGGCAGAACATGGAACGGTGGAAGAGCAGCAACATGATTTATCAAAGTCGATGATTTATCAAAGTCAGCGTAGCATCAATCCTCTTTCAGAGAGCCAAGACGAGCGGCCCTGCGAAGGACCTTGGCCGTGCTGGTGGTGGCATACCTCAGGCGGCGGTGATTGCTAAGCCCTGCTGTCAAAATGCTGTCGCTTGCCGGCTTACCTCACCTTTCGGTCATTCTGCCAGTTTGGATGCTCCCACCTATGCCAGGGTCTGGAACCTGAAACAGCCACACTGGGTTGAAATCAAACTGCAACAGCTTCACGCTGCTCTAGGATTCGAAAGTTGATACTGTGATTCTTCAAAGAATCCACATCTAGTACCCCGCTAAAAGATGGAAACGCATTTCCGGGATAATTGTTTGATGATGTTTTTCCCCTAATATTTTCCAGCTTTTCCACTTTTCTCCGGGGGTTATTATCCCACCATACAACCAGTCCTATGGCATCTGACAGATCGAGGTGCTACTCGCTGTCCTTTGCGCCTTGGCCGAAGCCTTTGGAGGTGCACAACCCCCCTGGGTAGTGACGGTAGTAATTAACCTGGAAAGGATAGCAAAAGGCATGGAGTTTTCAGGGAGAATAATGATATTTGATCAAGATGGCCATGGTTTAAAACCCTGGTACCTAACCCCAAAATAGCTGGTAAATGGATGTTCATCCCATTAAAATTGACAATAATAGGTTTTGACCCACCCCCAGATGGTCTCCGATTAGAATGAGGTACAGATTGGTTTTACCAAACACAGACCTGTACGTTTAAATTTTGCAAGATTTGAGGCTGAAGGCTATCGGTTTCTGGCACTAGACTTTGCACCGTTTGAGAAAAAACGTGTTCTTTAGAGGCACTAGTAAGTGATGCAACTGATGTAACTGATGTGTAACTGTTTCAGTAGCTTCCATGACAGTTGCCTGCCTTTGTGGAAAGAGGTTGAGTCGTTGAGAGGCAAAACTTTTGACAATGCCATCATTGCAATCCCTGCCCTTGGTGGCTGGGCCGAGCTGCCATGGCTTGATGGGGATGAACGGATTCACCCCAGTTATGGCGCGCATATACGGATAGACTGATAGAAACCAAGACTGGATTTAGGGGTACTAAGTAATAGTAGCCCATTGTCAGACAAACCCATCTGTTTATGAATTTTGAGAATTTTGAGACACTACGGCTACAGGCTGCAGGTGACATATTTCTTGATTTCTTGCATTTTTTTGGACATTCTTCGGTGACGAGCAAGGTCATGTCACATACACTGAAAGCTTCACCGTGCTGCGTCTTGCCAGGTGTACTTCCACGGATGGCGTTAAGAGAAGCCATCTGTGTCTGTGGGAACAGTTGAAAAGTAGCTGATTCGAGCAGTTCGCTGTGTCTGTCTTATGTCTCACTGACACATATTGAAGCACTTCCAGTTCCTCTCCTGTGCATTTCAGCACAGCATGGGCTGGCTCATGTTTCGGCTTGCGCTTGCTCGGTGTTGAACCTGCTTGGTAGCCGCACCGCTGTGTGGCGATCCAGCTCGCAGACCATGGACAAAAACCTGGTAATAGCCCATGCATTTGCACAGCAAGAAGTGATTGAAATGGACGGTGTAGAACTTTAGATCCAGTTGGCGGCAATTCAGAAGCACTTCGCGGTCAACCAAAAAACATTCAACATACTTACTGAACATGTCTGAACTTCAACTACCCTGTCAGCCTCATCGCTGGAATTGAAACTGTACCTGCACTTCTTTTTTTTCCTTAGCATCGGCACTATGGCCGTGGCCGTCAGCATGCGCGTTCCACAGGCGAATGTGTGGTGTCGACTGCTCACTGATGTTCAAATCCAGATTGAATCGACCACTTGGGCGTTGAGGGATTCTTGTCGCTGGGTGATGGGGGTCGCCAATTGCCCGAGGGACGTTAACCAACATGTTGAAAGTTGAGGGGAATTCCTTGAAACATGTGCAGCATGCGACTTGGATCTCCAAGTCCGCATGGTGATAACTTTACACGTATACTTCAGACTCATCACAACGGACATTTACGTCTTCGCCATTCGAAGCTGATGAGTCCAAAAGCTTTGCAGGGCGCGAGCCGAGCTGTTGAGGATTTGGCTGATGAGGCGCCCTGTTCCTCATAGGCGATCCTTTCTGCGATGTCCAATGACACCATGGTCACAATTCTTGTTGCTGTCTTTAGCAAGACAGAATGATGATTCAACATGATTCAACAACTGCAACCACTGCCTTGATTCCTGCTGAGATGTCAGCACTCCTGATGCTGTCAGGATGATTTGGATTTGCGCTGGCTGGAGGAGTACTTGACAGTGTTTTGCACAGCTAAAAGACCAAGGTTGCTGAAACTGGATGGTGCTGGAAGTCTGGTGTGATTGATTTTGGTCCAGAGGCTCTTGCTAGCGCAAATCGGCATCATTGGTCTACCGCAACAGCTGTGATGGCACAGGATCGACTTACCTGGGCGGCCCGTCTTGGTGATGCAGCTTGGAAGCCCAGCTTGGGCTGCAGGACTTTCCAATGGTTTCCACAGGCCACCAGGCCACAATTGTTTCCCCCTGGTGAGGCGCAAGCACTTCGTCTGGAGCCTGGAGCAAAATGCAGTCGACAGTGCCTGCCCATTGCATGTGGAAGGTCAGGGAAGGTCATCCAGCCTGTGGATTAGTCTTACTCTATATACCACCATACAGTCCAACCAGGTGATTTTGACAATCTCAGGCAACTGCGCCCATGTTCCGACGGACCACTGTTTGATGGACAGTGGATCTCTGATTCCTAGGTGGATGGGAAGCTGACTCCGAGATCAGCCGGGTCGCATAGATATGCGCAACAAGCATACACACCATCAGACACACGGATTTTAGATGATTTTCGATCTTCTTTTGGCAAAAATTGATGAGTTCCTTCCAAGTTTGAGCCAACAAGGTCTAGAGATCGTGCAAGCACTGAGTAAATCTCAATCGCATCTCAGGTGATGAGTTGGAGAGGTGGCGATCCCTCGAGGAGAACTGCAACTGCAGGGGGACATGTTGATGCCACACTGCTGGCGCCTGGCAAAACAGCAGGAGACGGCAAAGCTCCGATGTGAAAAGAGGCCAAGTACTAAGTAGTCCCTATGCTTACATCATTACAACCAACAGTCATGGGCAAATAATAGGATATAAGATATACAACCAAACACATGATATTTGGGTGTGTCTGAGAATGGGGTACCTCACAAATGGCCATTTGAATACGGAAAATGAAGATTAACCAGCGGATGGCAATCGGTAGCCTCTTTGGAGACAAACCTAAATGGTAGATGTGACACACACACACACACAACTGTGGTTTTTGAGCCCAGAACTGTGAAGCCTGTGGTTTGCTTGTGGGACTTGTTCTCTTGTGGTATCATGGTTCAGTGCTGATGAGCGGAACTGTTGGGCTAGAGGCGTGAAGCAAGCAAATTGGAGAAGCTGGAAAAGCGCTTGCGCAGCACCTAGCACTACTTGAATGGGGCTGGAAGTAGGCTGTGAGGGCCACGTTTTTTCATTGGAGGGAATCCATCTCAGCACACCGCTTCGTGTTCAGTCCTTTAGTCTCCCCAAAACATTCCCCTCTTGCACCCAACAGTTTCCGTTTGATCCCTGTGCATCCTTTGCCGCTGGGTCGAGGCATTTGGTTTCTACCAGCTGCGTCGAGGCAGCAATATTTGCCAACTCAGCTTGTGCACGCCATGATGGCGCATACTTCATCCGTGGAGGCTCAGAGTCAGTTGGCCGGCTTGAAAAGAGAGCGTGACTTGCTGAAGGACTGCCTGGGGCCCAGATCCGATACCAAACCGATCAACGCACAATGCGCAGAGGCCAAGAGCGGTTTGAACATTTTGATGTTGACATATTTGCTTGTTTGCAACAAGTATTTGGAGCCCGGTGGTTGAGAGTAAAGCAGGTGAACCTGGCCCGACCCAGGTGTCCAAGAACTGCTGGTGCTTACTCAACCGCCTCAACCTCAGTGCTTTCACCGAGGATTTCAGGTTGTTGTTCAAACATGTCTCAGATTGTGTCTTTCGCACCAAGGGGATCGAAAGCTTTGTCGCGTTCCGAGGCAGGGTGTGTGGTAGTTGACGGCCGGTCGTCACAGCTTTTTTTTGACAGTTGCTGTCCTCCATCCCCTCTTGTTTTGGTGCAAGGTGGTTGCAAGCCGGCTGCCCAAGCTACGCGTGGGTCGTGGAGACCAGCCACATGTTGTCAATATATCAAAATCATACCACTCGCAAAAATGGATGGTCTGATCCTAAAAACGACCAATTTTTTTTGTCCATTGGTACACGGTTGTTGACCCATAGCCAACTTGGAAAAACCTTGGCTTCAGGCCCTGGACGGCAAAGATCTCCAGAGGTGTCGATGGTGGCCAAAGGTGCCACCACTGCATCTCTGGCCCCGCCAGTGTGGAGCTCAACAGTGGTTGTTAGAAAGGGAGGTTTGGAAGAACAAACAAATCACCCAACTTTTGAACAAAAAAACATCTGGTTTCGATGTTGAGCTCCAAATTTCTGGTTGGTCATGTTTGAAGTTACATTTCTGGTTGCTTGAAGAACGCCTTGGGTCTATTCTATCACCATCTTGATGTCAGTGGAGCCAAGGTGGCACGTACTCCGCAAGGACTCGCGGCTGAAAAAGGTAGCATTGTGTCATGAGACAACAGAGCAGCCTCTTGGTCTGTGGAATATAGTGTGCGTGGCATAGATGATGTGTGCCCCAACTTAAAATTTCGGCAAGTCATGGCAAGTCAACTTGCTGGCGATTTGTGGCAGGAGCCACTCCACGCTCGGCAAGGCCTACAAATGAGCTGATCTCTTTGGGTTGACTGTATATTTCTTCCGAGTCTTATTCAACTTCAAAGTAAAGTTTTTTTTCTCCTGGATGCGAAGGAGTGGTGGTGCAGCTACTCCCAATGTCAGGGCCTTAAACTTGACATTGGTAGCAAGTTCTAGTTCGATGAAGCCCTGTTCCTCTTGGACATGCGCAGAATCCAATGGGTACATGAAGGTGTCAAAATTGGGTAACCCCAAATGGGATGGTAAATCAATAATTGGCTGTTTACCCCTAAAATTTGATGGTTCATACAAGAATTTGAAAAATTCTGCAGGTCTCAGGGTCTTCAATCTTGAACCACACCCTCTTGAGTTGAGGTATTGACGGTCCCCGGCCGTCGGGTTCGCTTTGATGACAAGCTTATGGAGCCATGGGGAGGGGTTGAGGATGGATATCCGTTGTGATTCCATTTCCAGATTGGGAACCAAAGAGTGCACACGTCATTCAATCCATTCATGGGGAGTTCCAAACCCATTATCAGGATTCCGATTGTCGGATGGATGACAACATAGGGGACATAAATGACATAAATTATGACATAAAGTATACTTTACATAATACTATACATAGAACATTAATTCATATTAATCTCATGTTGCATTTGAGGAGTCACCACGTGAGCCTCGAGTTCCATTGCCTGCAGGGCAGGTTTGGCTCGGAGCCCTGGAGTACACAGGTGATTGGTTTGAGATGGTTTGAGGGGCCCTTGGAAAGCCACCAACAAAGATGCATCAGGAGGGGGTGGTTTCCAGAAAAGGCACTTGACCCTTCCAGCTCTTTCCACCAGGTGTTGTGATGTTTTCTGATGTTTTGGTGTGGCTTTTCAGGCACTATGTGCCCATCCTGAAGCATCACCCAGCAGAACCTATAACGCAACAGGCCATCAGTCAGCTGCACTCGAGTGAACTGCATCGCTGGGCTGGTCACGTGTGAGGAGCCAACTGCGGTAGCCGCGGGAGGTGAAACTCCAGGCAGTGCCAGGACGGATTGGGGCAACTGGAGATGCGGTCAGGGGATCTGCGCTGTTTTTGGTGATGTTGCATGCCTTAATGTTGGCAACCCAATAATAAACCTACCATTTGGGGATGGTTTATTCTTAGGTTTACCACATTAGTCAACTCTTATTTAGTCTTGCAATGGAAGAAGCATCGAAACGCGGAAGCCTTCGGAGTGAACGCTGCCAGGAGGTCCCGATCACCCACACCTTCCGCACAGAGCGACAATGGCTTGGAGGTCGGGATCCTGCCATCCTTTCCTGCTGCATGATATGTACCTGGCGGGATCCGACTTCATGAATTGTGCTGGGCTCACTGCTTTGGCTTTTGCCCATCCGGAGTCAGGCTCTTCCGACAATGGACTCAGCACGTCTCGCACAAGCGACACAGCCTTAGAGCATCGCAAGATGAGTCAAGCAGCATTGAGCAGTGGCTCCTAAACCCCGGTTGATTGATGATTGTATGGGGTTCTACTTCTACTATCCATATGAGTCTCCTTCATCCATGTTGATTTAAACAGTGCAAACAGACACACTGTGAAAGCGAAGCTTCACAAGTCAGGAAAGTCTTTCTAAGTTGTGTTGAGGTCAGGGGAGCCTGTGGTCAGGTGCGCATGCTGTCCATTGCAGTGCGTTTGCTGATGGTGTGCCTTGTCACCAGCCGAGCTCGAAGGCAAGATGCATCCTGCGGCCAGGTGCAGTTGTGGCCCGGCAGCAGTGGACAATTGGATGGGTAAGGCAGGTAAGGCAACCTCATTCCCTCGAAACACAGCAGTTGGTTCGATATAGTTTCCAGGTTCAATGACAGGTATCCAGAGAATTCATGAGAATTCCAGCGTGCGCCTTGACTTTCATCAGTCTGTACATTTGCGGTGGTAGAGTCCCAGCCACGGACAGCATTGCCACATGGCAAATGGCTTGCTGATTCAATCCGGGCAAATCAACTAATTCCAGGGGTGACACCACTCCTCTTTCGCATGGCAGCCGCCAAACACATCTCAAGTACTGGCAACATCCTCATTGCCTTTGCTAGAGTTGCTCGTTGTACCTTTCCCACTTAGTTTCGCTCATTTCCCAACTATTGTTGGTCGTACTTACCGCTCAGTGAATGTTTGCATCGTTGCTGCTTTCAGCCTCACGAAGTAACTTAAAACGCTGGTCTTCACAGTCATTGGGCCCCTGCTACTTATCAATGGGATTCCACGTATTAATGTATCATATACCCCAATCACATCCAATCACTGTGGCTTTCCCATGGTTTTCCCCAAAAAATGCAGTTCTTCCATAGTTTTCCGCTTGAATACATGGCTTTTTTCCATGGGTTTCTTCCACCCCCAAGGCCCCGCTGGGCTGCGGCCTCTCCTCCGGCCGCCCCGCAGCTGATCCATGTGGCGTCGGCGCCGCGGCTGGTGCAGGGGCCAGGTGAAGCAGCTGAAACTGCTGCGGGATGGATTTTTCATGGATTTTGGATGGATTGTTCATGATTTTAAATTGACTTTTCATGACTTTGATGGACTTTTTCCAAGTTGTTTTCTGGGGGCTGGGAAGCGTTGCCCTCATGAGTCAAAGTCAATTGAGGTCTTGAAAAATGTAATGTCTTGGCTGAATCGAAGCCAAAGTGGATGAAAGAAACTGGGAGGACAACCAGTCCCAGCAGTTCAGCCGTGGATTCTTCGACAGTGGGGGCCTTTCAAGGTCTTCAGAGCCAATTCCAAGCCCTTGCGGTGCTGGAAGCACAAAATTTTGGCAAACTATGGTGATCTTTGCTGTGTAATTACGCTACCCAATACAACTGTAAGCAATCCGACAATACCAACTGATCAGGACTAATTCTCCAAAATTGCGAAACTATAATCCAAGAATACCAACTGATCATTTCATCATCCAACTAGTTGTTGTGGAGGAAAACGCATGGCATGGCTGACCCATCCACCAACGCTCCAAGGCCCATGGCGCAACCGATGGTGTCGCGACCAGGAGCTGCTCCTGAAACTTGGTGGCACCATTTTTTCTCTGGGGAGATTTTGAGTAATCCCTTCCCCCAAATGGTTTGGTTTGGTATTGGAGCTGTTCCATTTTTCGGGGCTTGGCAAAAAGTTAGTCATATTTGGCAGAAGATGGTGCATCATTTTTACCGACTGATGATTTCAAAAAGGATGGCATGACTTCCTGGTGGAAGGTGACCGTGCGGCGAGTGATCCAGAGAACCTGAGGCAGTGATGCTGTGGTGTGGAAAAAGACTAGGCGGCAACTGGATTTGGGGACCCCCTGAATGAAAGTGGGTTTATCCGAAAATAGAATACCCCAAAGGGTCACTGAAGAAAGAACCAGTGGATTATGGCATATACACCGTTTTGGACAAGCCCGTATGGGCTTGTCAGATTGATCATTTGCTGCTGGGTTTCATGACTGCCTGAGATCACCTTCCAGCTTTTCTTTTTGACTGTTCAAGTGATAAGACATGAACAGACATGGAATGCTCTGGACCGGCACCACCTCTTGGACACCACTGAGAGCTTTGCAACTACAGCAGAACACGGGATCATCCTGCCATAAGCCTGCGCATACAGCAGACTTTTGCCATGAAAGATTGACAGACTTTAGACTTTCATCAGCCCTCCGCTGTAGCAAGCGTCTCCAAGCGGGGGCCAACATACCAACGATCCCAGGCCATGGGTGGAAACATTGTTTTCAATCATGTTATGGAAGCTGAGATTTCATCTTTTCGAGAAATTCCATATGATTGTTTGAGTTGATGGACCTTACCACTTGATTTCTATTTCGTCCAGCTCTGAACGCAGGTGATGTTTGCTTGAGTTTCCAGGCTGCAATCAATAGGTATTTCCAAGAAAGAGGCACCTACTCTAACATCTGCATAGGTGACCTTACTATGTATGAAAAATGGGGGATTTGCCATTGCCATCATGTTGGATTTTTAGAGGATCAGCAACAACAAAGGGCTTCCAAGTGAGCCTGCGGCATCCTGTGAATCCGAGGTCGGCCTGGTGTATCCAGATGCCGACACCATGTTCTGTGAGGTGGGCGCTTGGCACAGGTCGCTCTGTGGATTGTGTAAAAACGACTACGCTTTTTACCTGGATTCCATGTCATTACATTAGTTTACAGATATAATATATGTTTGCATGAACTATATTTCAATAGCAGATAGTAATGGTTTGCAATGAATATCATGGAATTAGTTTTTCCATCTCTGCCAGCATGCGATCAAATTCGTGTTTTGTGCCAGGTCTATGGCCAGTGAGCGCACCGACGAGGCACACTGCTGGATCAATTTCAGCCAGACTTTGGGGACTGGGTCTGGAAAATGGTGGACCACCAAATCCAATGGTTTATCATCAATTTCCCAATTCATCCCAATTCATAAAGCCATTTGGGGTAAACCAACTCCATTTTCAGACAAGCCCATCTTGGTGAATAAGAATCACCTTTGCTGATCAGGACTCTGAGTGGGGCTCTACAGTGAGGGATGTGAAGGCCACGGAGTCGCGTTCTGCCTTGCAACTCCTACTTCAGAGTTATCATGTGGGCCAAGCCGGCCCACAAGCCTACAAGTCGACCATTTCAGCATTGAAATCATGCCATTTTTTTTCCTTACTTCCACACCCCGATAATGAAAGCATCACTAGACGTGCTTCTCCGTCCAGACCTCTTTTCCCAGGCTGTTGTGAACTGACACTATAGCCTTGCCAAGCCGCTTTACCGGATCAAGAGCCGTGACAGCAAAAGACTCAAAAGACAAGGGCGATACATGATTCAACAGAGACTCTGCTGGAAAGCCTGAAGTGACTGAAGCAAAGGACTCAAATCCCAAACTTGCCATGCCACAGTGATTTCCAATTTGCAAGTTTTATTCTCGATGGCATAGTGAATTGTAAACCTGTAAAACAAATATACACATGTAATCACATGTACATATTGTATACATATGGTGTGTGTGTGTTTTGCCATTGGTTGGTTCATCCAGTCTCCCATTCCACAGAAATTGCACATTGTACTTCATGGAGAGCCATGCAGACTGCGGGGCATGCGGCCTTGCCCGCTAGGTCTATGTTCTCCACTTAGTTTGGAAATGACACAGCACTGGATGCTACGGTGAAACCATACGATCCCAGAATTTGGAGCAGGAAGTCCAACAGCCAATCATCAGCTTTCAATGACTCAAGTTGTGTCTGAGGCCTGGATTCGGACTTGAAGCCAGCTCTGAATCAAGGCCACTTGGGGTGAACAAAAGAAAGCTTGGGGAATGGTCTTCAAAAAAGAAAGGTTTGCAAAGAAATGAGCTAGTTGTCAATTTCAATTCTGGCTTTGGAGACAGATCGAGACCATTTTGACCTTGTTTGGTTCTTATTGAAACCCATCTTTTGGAGTAGTTCTTTTTTGATCCAACGGGTGATTCCTGCAGGCTACCGGAACCTTGGTGGGGATCAAGTTGGTGGGATCCTGTGGCCTGCTTCTCCCTGGAACACACACGTTGCTTGCTGGCGGTGGTCTCAGGTGGGGGCTGGTGATTCGGTCCCAGCGCCTAGACATTCCCTCGGCAAAAGGTTGGCAGTTGTCAGGATCTTCCATTTCTATACAGATGGATCCCAGCTTTCTTGAAATGATGATACCTTCACCTTCGACGTTTCATTGCCAGCTTTGCATCCCCAGTAATTTCGCAGTCGCTGCGAGGCGTCTTGGCCAAAAAGCCGCGCAGCAGGCGGAAGCTGCTGCGCCGAGCGCGGCAAACAGCGGAGACGCTGCAGAACACCGACGTGGACGACGTGAAGGAGCTCCGGTGACTTGGTCCTGTGCTGTGGGAAGCTATTGGTGAATGGGGGGTTTAACTTTGGCCATTGGAGGAGTAGTTATAATTATCATCATTTATCATCTATGTTTCGAATTGGTTGATGTTTGGAGGACATGTTCGTATTTTGGCTGATACAATCCTTGAATCCATGCTCTTCAGAGGATTTTCCGTGAAACCAAGCGAGTGACTACTGAATGATAGGAGGAGGGAACAACTAGGGAACAGCAAAACAAACCATCTACTTCAAAATCAGAGTTTCAAGGGAAGGTTGCCAAATGACTGGGTCCATGGACATGCACTGTCGCATTTGAGGCAGCTCTTTCGCTCGACTGCCTCTGACAATATTCTATCGAAAGACGATTTTGTCAAGCTGTGCCAGTGCCTCGCCATGCTTTTTTTTCTTTTCCCAGACTAGACAGGACACTCCGACTTGATGCCTTCTGGAAGCTCACATAGAATCCTCTTTCTGTCAAGGCAATGGTTGTGGGGATTTTGCACATGTTTCAAGCTGTAATCTAGTCATTTCATGTCATTTCGACGTCCACTTCTCCGGAAAGATCCTCTCTTTACTTCTCATACCATCCTTGCCAATGTTCATTTCTCGAAAAGTTCATAGGTTCATAACCATACTTGGCTCGGCAAACTCTCAGATCGCTATTGCACATTGACCTTACTTTTCGAGAGCTGGAACGGATCTTTGACATCGTGGTCATCGACGCCCCTTGGCTGCTCTTGGCTCCTCTCCATGGCACTATCGCTGGTATGTAGCTGAGCAGTGCTCAAAACCCTTGTCTGTTCATGATCGTAGGGGGTTACACTATCTGATAATATCCGATATATTCGAGATTATCATCATCCATTTTCCATGAATTACGGAAAAACATATGAACCAATATTAACCAATCAGTGCCAATCAGTGAAATTGAATAAAACAAAGTTTTCATTTGTTTTCTCTAAATCCTCTCTGTTGCGCAACAGCAACAATTTTGGATCGATGTGCTCGCAAAATGATGTGACTGTGACATCTAAGGAGGACCACCATTTCATGACAGAGGATGTATTCATTCGCACCATCCGAAACCGGTTCTTTTTACGAGGAATCCGACGGGTAGTGCAGCTTCCAAACGCACAAAGCTGGAAGCCGCCGAAGGGATACAGCTTTGACGTGGACACTGCAAGCAATCACTATTGTGAAACTTGCCCCGCTTGGTCCGTACTTTTTGTTTGGGACAAGATGCCGTTTGTTGAAGTTCGTTGGTCTCTTTTGTTTTAAATTTGCCTAGATTTTTGATTCTGATGTGACCTTCACGGGATTTTGCCATCCGTAGACTTCCAAGTGACTTCCATACTGAAGGGCAGCTTCCATTTTTGCCAAGGAAAATGCAGCGTTCGTTGGTCCCTATGCAGACATCAGAGCCTCTCGCTTGCATCGAAAGTGAGCCCTGGAAAGTGCAGTGGAATTTGCTTGGCCTGCTCCTCCCTGCAATCGGGTTGATAGAAAAACCTTAGAATACTCAACTCACAGCTTTTACCAGCAAGAGCTTCAGAGTTTCTCCATTTACAGTACCTTGACTTTTTTGATTCCTTTCTAAAGCTGTAACTAAAGATTGAAAGCGACATGCTGATCGTTTTATCAGCGCGCTGTCTTTTCTATCTTCCGATATGGAATTTCATGCCTCACACCACCTTGTCCAGTCATTGGATGGTCCTTCTTTTATCATCCCTGAGGCAACTCGAGACCATTCCTTTCACGGACGATATTCCGAGGAACGGCAACGTTGGCAAGATAGTGTCATTGCGACCGTAGTTCAAAGAACTACGGAACAAGCACGACCCAGACTTGTTTTTACCTGTGGGGCCATGGGTGTTGGAAAAGGCTTCGCCTTAAGCTGGATGTCGGCTCGGGATATCTTCCCGCTGGAAGACATCGTTCACATTGACCCAGACCATTTCAAAGCAGTCATGCCTGAGTGGTCCGCATATGTGGCGTATGGGAAGAAGATGAAAGACCCGGATATACCGGGGAACCAATGCCATCGCGAGAGTTGCTACATGCAAGAAATCGCCCTCGAGGAATCCCTGAAGCGACAGCAGCACATCTGGGTGGATGGCTCCTTGAGTGACTCGACACAGTCTGAATGTGTTTGGATGGGTGCTGTGTAGTGGATACAGTTTGCCACTTCAACTTGGCATATACTATATATATATAACCTGACTTTTTGATCCTTTTTTTGTTTCATTTGCCAGGCGAGATGATACCCCAATTCCCGCAACCATTCTGTGAGGTAACGCGGAGTGGTTTGTGAAGGTCTTCAGCGAAATCCGAGAGCGATATCCTGCTTATCAAATTGCCATTTTCAAGATCTCAGCGCCGGCGCAGGGCTCAGTTACCGATGGTCACACATATCACACATAAAAAGGTTGCGACACATGAAATGCAACTACAGATACAGCACATGTGTGGCAATTTTTCGAAAAAAAACCCTTGGAGTTGCGCAGGAGGAGGTCATTCGTGCGCGGGTGGAGAAAAGAGCCAAACACACTGGGCGCAATATCCCAGAAGCCAAATTAAAGGCAAGCATTGCAGCGGTTGAAAGGTGCAGGGGTGAAACTTGTTACAGTGGCAGTGGAATGTTTAACAAATCAAAAAATGTTTGATTTTTGCTGAAGCACATCGTGATAACACATGTTCTAGCTTTGTTTTGTGCACCTTTGCAGCCCAACACTGTCTCTGTTATCATCCCCAGGTCGGTGCTGACCTTGATGCCGTATGCAGACTTCCTTGCGACCATCGACAACTCGACCAGCACGCCGCATCTGTCGTACTTTGCTGCGATTGACCGCTCGGGGTCCTGGCAAAGGATCACCGCGCGATTTGCCCACACCCTGCCAGGCGTTGTGTGTCCTATGATTTTTGATGTTCACCCAGTAATATTCCGCTGGTTTATTACTAGGGAGTAGCAATTTGAGTAATTTTTTGCTATAGTTTCGGAGGTAACAGGTTGAAGATATTGGATAGAATGGAGGGGAAAGTGTTGAAGGGGCCAAGATACTTTGTCTCAGTGTTTCTCATTGTTTGGTAGTTTTTCTGCCAGTGGACCAAGAAGGTGTAGAAGCTTTTCCCGACGCTTTGTCTCCCTTCTTCCTGCTGCGTGTGGAAAAGTGCCCACGGCTGGAGATGCGTAGCAGCTTGCGGTGCCGTGTCGATGGAGAGGTCGAAAGCCAGTTTGGGTTGCTCACCCTGAAGGACTTGCAAGTTGAAGTCACTCTTTCTCCTGTGATCAGGCTGACACTGGATCCTGAAACGCGAAGGATCGCGAACATTCATGAAAGAGCTGTGGGTGTAGCCTTCATGTACCCCATGGAGACGGAAGATCTCAACATGAGGCAGCTCACAGTGGCCGAACAGGCGGCTTTGAAGAATGGGGCCTTTGCCATGTTCAGTTTCTTTTACGCAGAGATCGTTGTTTTTTTGCTAGATCAGTTTTATTTCCAACTTGGGCTGAGAGTTCAATAGATTTTATACCCTCCATATTGAATATTTGGATGGCTTAGAAATTCGTACGGTCCACGTGTTCTAGGTTCATTCATGGTGCATTTGGATCAAACTCATGTCGTCAAAGCCATGTTGAATCCATTTTCTTGTTCTTCCCCAAAGGATTATCATGTGACACCACCGCAATTGGTCCGAAGTTTACGTTTTTAGGCTCACACAAACTTTGATCCACGTACAGTTTTGAATTGTTTTTTGCGGTTAAACAGTCAAACCCACTTTTTCGTGCACTTTTGGTGGGTAAAAGAAGTGTTGAACCTCCATACTTTTGCTCCTTAAGTCATGTTAAACCTTCATTTTTGCCGGTGAAAACCATGATTTCCGTCATTTTTGTTCGACCTCAGTTGCGATTTTCTGGAATCGGAATGTCGAGGTCTGAATGATCAGCTGGTGGCCCTGAACGCGGTGTCCAGCACCAACAACGCGCCCGAGCCGAAGATGTTGGAGTTCGGCCCCGCAGCGGTCGTCACCCCAGAGGAGGCCATGGATATGGATCCCAGTCGCTGGGCCAAGGTCAAGATGCCACATATCAAGGAGGGGGGTGGATGGCAAGAGATGGCAACACACGGTTGGAGTATGATATCTAATTGTATATGTATATATGTATATATATGTTTATATTTATAACATTTATGTCATCTATGTGATATGATGCAATATAAATAAAATAGCACAACACATTTCACATATAATATTTATAGACTGTATAGAATATTCGAACGGCAGAAGAAAGAAAATCACAGAGGAGAAAGTAAGATGAAAGAAGATCAGAGAAGAGAAAGGACGAAAAAGAAGAACAACGTGCGCGAAAAGGTAGAAAAGTCGCGAAACGCTGTTTTTCCAATGTTTTGTGGCTCTGCAGGGTCCAAAAGTATACACGGGTTCCAACCACGAATTTATTTTTTTTTAGTACGATTTGAATTCCGTATACCTCGAATTGATGTTATATCCTAACAGCGCTTTTGACATCATAGCGGTCACGATATGCACGATAGTTTTTTTTGATAGTTGTGCCTTTCACAATCTGAGAAGAATAATCTTTTGTTATTGCAGACATGTTCCTTGAAGGGGGTGTCATTGTGCCCCTGACCGCTTTGTCTCACGTTTGTCTCACCTTTGGCTTTTGTCAAAGGCGAGCCCCAAATCTTGGTGATATAATGCTATATATATATATATATGTAGGGAATATCAAGGAGGGAGTTGGGGATGATGGGATGATGGCGGGCCATCTATTGGTGGATAAAAAAAATGTGCGTCCATTGGATTCCATTGGTATGCCAAGTTGGAACCGTAGACAGTGTATTCTGGAACCGGCGAACTGCTCATTTTCCCAAAACCTGCTGGTGACTGCCCCTTGAGGACGCCGGAGTTGAGAGGTTTGCCTTCTACACCCCTCTAGAAAAACTGGCGGGTCGGAGGGTTAGTGCGAACAGTGGCTTCATTTTTGAGCTTGAGCCTGGTCAGGACGGGTATCGGAATCAAGATGGGGCACAGGGCGAGTTCCTGTTTTTTCTTTTTTTCGGGTATTTGAGTCGATGGTTTTGGAGTTTTGGTTGATGGTTTGTGCAGTTTTTGAGTCAGGAAAACAACCCCATGGTTTCTTGGCTGTTGAACTGTTACGAACGAGTCAGGGATGAACCCTGCTCAGGAGTACACTTTCTTTCCAGTCATCGCTACCTACGATAGCTGATGGCGGATCATGATCCGCAACTAGCTCGTCTCGAAAATGGGGTGCACCATTGCTCGATTGCTCGGGCAGTTGCGTCTCATTTGCCAGAGTATCTCGGTTGATGGGTGTTTCCTCAAAGCATTTGTACCGTGTCTGGTCGAATTCCTATTCAGTCATATCAAACTGGAAAAACTGTTCGGATAGGCAGGTGAGAACTCATGTCTGAGCATTCAAGATGATTGAGCATTGATCTTGAGTGTACTGATTTGATTGAAGTTCCTTTTCCAGTCTGCAGCATATTTTTTTGAGAAACACCCCGCATTCTTGCGCAAGCGCGCAAGCTGGACACATTGGCAAATCAACTCAGCAACTTAACGGTTTCGCAGCTACAGGAGTATTTGAAAGCTGTGGAAAAGAGAAGCGGCTCAGGGTGCATTTGGTTCCTTGGGAATTTGTTTTTTTAAATGAAGTAGTCTCATCAACCCATACCAGACCTGCAATCCGCGGTGTCATTGAGATGACTGGCAGCTTGTGCAGCGTGACGCTTGTTGTTTTGTTGGCTCTTCCGCAGGCTTTGGACCCTGATGCTGGAGCCTGAGATTGGTGCTGTTCTTCCAATGTAGTCAATCCTGTTGGTTCAGGTCAAGGAAGAAACTGAAGAAACACGGGTTTGATGGGAATTTTAGACCTCTCATCTATCATTGAAGGATGTTTAAACTATATGCCGGGGGAAGCACTACTTGGCTCCAACCATGAGGTCACAAGCTTTTCCAACTGCAGCCCCTGCGCTGAAGGGAGATGAATGTTGTGGAGCCTATTGAAGAGATGGGATAACATTGAGCACTTCAATAGCTCTATGGTATATGGTGGAATGTGTTTACTGCAGGACATAATCAAACTCTGTGAATTGCATGGCCCTAATTTTTTGACCCAAGGTACAGGTGAGCCTTTGGACACTTCCACTGCATCTGAGGTACGCGTTCGCCGCTCTACGAGGTTGAGCATATAGGTCGTCACATGAAATCCTCAAAGCTGCGACATATTTGGACCTTCTTCTTGGAAGCAGCAGAGTTGAAGGCAGGAAATCAGCGAACCCAGATTGTCGGTTGACGACGGGAAATCTATGAACATGTGATGTTGGCTGACAACATATATATATATATACAGATATATATATATACAGATATATATATATATATGTAGATACATGCATATATATAGATATACATAGATATATACACATATATATATATATATGTATAGATATATAGATATATCGATATATATATCTCTATATCTATATCTATATACATATATATGTATATCTATACATGTATAGATATTTAGATATATCGATATATAGATATTTAGATATATAGATATATAGATATATAGATATATATAGATATATATATATAGATATATATATAGATATATAGATATATAGATATGTAGATGTATATATATATATAGATAGAGATAAATATATATATACATATATATAAGTATGTATATATGAATATATATATATATAGATAGAGATAAATATATATACATATATATATAAGTATGTATATATGAATATACATATTTATATGTATATATATATATAGATTCATAGATGAAAAAACACGCACACATATATATACTTATATAGATACATATATAGATATACATATAGATATACATATATATATATACATATAGATATACATATATATATATATGCACATATAGATACACACATATATATGTATATATAGATACACATATATATATACATACATATATACATAGATATACATATATACATAGATATACATATACATATATATATACATACATAGATATACATATACATATATATATATATATACATGTCCATGTATGCATATGTGTATACACATATGCAAAACATATACTTGTGATCTCTGTTGGCAAAACTCCACAAGATCTCTTGCGATCCCAGATGCAACATCAGTGGCTCCAGGTGGAACTGGAGCACAGCCGTTTTTCCGGAAAGAAGAAAGTCTTCGTGGACGGAAAACTGGCGTTGTCAACCACCGCTAAACAGCTGTCCTGGTGTTATGAACATCCAAACAGCAAGGCCAAGATCAAGTTGGACTCAGAGACCCGGATCTACTGATGTTGATGTTTTTTGTCAAATTTTCCGATGGCATATTCCAGCATGTAGGGGAAACTACTGGGATTGCTGATTCCCTTATTTTTGATGGCCATTTATGCTTTGGTCCCCTGGGCAAATCCAAGGAGAATGGGCGACATTCGCTGAGATGCAAAGAGCCCGAGAAATCCTCGCAGCTCTCCACCGCCCTGGAAGCGGCTCCTAGCCCTGTGGATGGACCGCTGGAACCTGGGAGGAGTCCAAGATCCTGCCGATCCAGCACCAGCCATGCGACTGGAAGGACTGGGGTACAAGGGGCAACATGAGCTCAAAATCCTGTTTTGGTTAAGAGATGTTAAGATTCATCAAGTATCCCAAATTGAGTTAATGTCTGCAATAGCTCAATGTCTTTTTTTCTTGCTTCAGAATTCCCAGTGACCCACTACCTGCCACTTCAACAGGACCCCCCGGGCTGCTGAGTCGGAGGCGATCGAGGAGATCCGACGGAACTTGTCCGCCAGGTATGCGGTGATGGATGATGACCTGCAGGCGGGGAAGCCACGTCTGTTGACCGCGACGGATCAGTTGGTGCTTGGGGATATGATGTGTCCCCCAATATGGGGATACCACCCAAAATGATGGATAGACATGGTTTCTTTAAGTGAAGGGGGAAAGGAATGATGTTGGGGTGTATCATGGTTAATTGGGACAAGTGCATTTATCATAATCTCGGGTCCATGGCCAGTCCTACTGGGAGAAACAAAAACTCCAGATGAAGCGACTGCAGTTCTTTGCTGGACTTGAGGAAGACGTAGATGCAGATGTGGCCGAGGAAGCCATACCTTCATTTCCGTGCGAGCCAAAGTTTCGGTTTTGTTCCAAAAAGTGAAGAAGCCAGAAATTGACCAAAGAGTCAGTCTAGAATGGAAGCAGCTTCCAAATGGATATTTGACATTTCCAGGAGTTTTCATTGGACTTCTGTTGAGTGCTTCCATTTCAGCAATGAGGTCTTGCTTGACAACTAGATCGCAGCAAAGAATTTCACTGGAGGCTTTGAGACTGACAATTTCTTGATGACAGAGGAACATATGTCAGTTGCAGACCCCAATAGTTTCTGCCTCGACATTCCTGTTTATCATCACTGCGGCACAGGAAGTCTCCACAGAAACGGCACGCTTGAACGCGTTGCTGGGAGTCAAGGATGCGCAGATTGTCCGAGTCCCAGAGTGATGGCGAATGCCCCTGAAGTCGATGGTGCCGAACTAACCCTGACCGAAAGATGATCAAATTCCCCCTGTAGTGGGTTCAAGTGTTGATCCTCTCATTGCAGCTGGAGTGGCAGGCGGCTTTGCAAGACAAGCTACGCCGTTGCGCTCTTGGCAAAGAGGTCCGTTTGGGCTTGGGTGGCCACCAGGCATCTAGGAATTGCAATGGTACCGGACCTCACTGCTGCTGACTGCCTCCACACATCTTTATGGGTGCAAGTGTGGAAGTTGCCTGACAGGGAAGTGCACCAGCTGTAGAGACAGGAACGTCGCGAACTCAAAATACCAGATAGAGCCCGCACAAGGCGGATGGCGGAAGTTTCCAGTAGGAAGATGTGTGCCAAAAGGACCGCAGGCAAGGTTTTAACCTACAGGAGTTTGGACGATGTTTCAAAGCCAAGACACTTTGCATGCTGTGTTTCAGTGAACGCTTTTTCGACAACAGGGCTCGTGCATAGTGTTTTGTCGGGGCTCATTTCAATCCAGCCTTGAAACTTATTTGAAGCAGAACCAAACCTCAAGATTCTCTGGTTATCTCTGGTTGAACATACTCGCTTTTTAACTTGCTAGTAGGGAGACGACTCATTCGACTCCACTGGATGCATGTCATTGTTTTTACCAGAGGCCCAGCAGCCGCGCGCCCGAGCCAGTGAGCCCTGTGAGCCTGCAGCAGTTGGAGGAGCCATGGACAGGAAGAGATGCAGCACACATAGCGTCACATTGCAGGGATTCGGTTCCACTACCCGGGTTACCACTACCTACTTCTTCTTTGCTAAGACCTGAAGTTTTGGATACTCTTCGATGCTTTTTGACATGGGTTCCATCAAACAGGGCCCCAAGCCAGAGCAACACCTGGTCGGAAACTCGGCCTTTCAACTTCTGTCAGCGTACGACTCATTGGAAGCCGTGAATTCACACGGCCCAGACTTTGAAGGTCGCTGAGCTGCCGACGTTGCCTGTCACCCCGGCGTTCTCACCACGACACCAGGTGGAATCGGATCGGGTCACCGTCAAGTCATGAATTTGCCTGGTCAAGGAGTAGAAGCACTCCATAAAACTAGCATGCGGAGTCGAAAGGTATGAAAAACACATTGATGATCAGGATTTTGAATCATCATGTGGGTCGCATTTGATCCGACATCTTGAATGTGAGATCTTCAATGGCAGGCAGTGACTCCACCTGGACCCAGTCCTAGGAATTGCTCACCAGGCAGCGAAAGGTTTCAAGGGGGAAAATGCAGGGCTCCGTGGGTATAGCCCTTGGTCAAAACTTAAAACCCTTCACTTTGAGACTTTGGCCATTTTTGTTGAGTTACCACTGGACCATCCAAGGTTTGGGGGTATTGGAATATATTAGAATAGCCAATTCGGCCACAGCATAAAGAGGTTGTTTTTTTCCAAGAAGCATTGGTCACAGTCGGCTGTGATGATTCACAGGTCCCAGTCGGCAGCTTCAGTCACCAGTGGTCCCAACCTCGATTTGTTGATTGGAAGGGACAGCAAGACATGGATGGGGAACTGACACAGTAAGACATCTATGGCTCGGATGTCAAAGGATGTTAATGCAAAAGCACATGTCTTTGTTCCGTAGATCTTTGAGCTTCTGTGATGAAATCTTCGTTTGATTATGTTGAAGTCAGGCAGCTCCCCGGAGCTCTTTGGACGATGAGGATGAGGGGTCCGGGGATCTATGGTGCCACAATTCAAAGTTTCACATATTTCAATGTAATGCCAGAAATAGAACCTTCGATTTTGCTTGGTGTTTTTTCTGATATTTTACATTTTATTCTATCCTTGGCCGTGGATGTACCTGGTGTTTGCAGAGCCGAGCTCCTGCGGGCTGGGGGCAGGAGCTTGACGTTTCGCATCGTAAAGGGCCAGCGGTCTCCACTCCTCCTGCTGCTGGTACCTGGCTGGTTTCTGTGCAATGTCTGTACTTGCTTCTAGATATCTTCTGCATACTCAAGTTGAAAGCTCGGTCATGGGAACATCGTAATTTTTGAAAAATGAGCAGCAACACAAAACTTTCGGATTCTAGATCAACCCGGTGTGCTGCTGCATGCGAGGTACACCCTGCGTCGCAAGGCGTTGTATGACGCCACCGAGGCTAGTGTCCGGTGTATGATGCTTGTGGGACATCAAAAAACACTTTCCATGAGTGTATCAAAACAAGTCAAGTTCTACAGACATTTAAGATATCGTGAAAGTTCCTAGACAACTCCAAAGCCCTGGTAAGGTGAGTTGAGTTGGTGTTTACCCAAGCTTGGCCAGGGTCTCACCAGTGGTGATTCAGCGCTATGTCGCAACACCAAGACGAGCAGCGGGCCGACCAGCTGAGGGCTAAGGTGGCCGCAGTTAAATACAGTTTCTGTAGTAGTTTTTAACAATGTGGGGGGTACATGGTGGTATATTGCCAACACATTACTCCTACTATAACCTGTGAAAGAAGATTATTCCCCACTTCCTTTCATATTTTTGGGCAGTTCTGGCATCACCAAGCTCAAGCTGTGGCTATTGATGGCAAAAAATATCACCTGATGGCTGAGGTTGAAGGGGTGGAGACTCCGGTCCAACAATTTCGAGGACGTGCTGGCAGCATGCCACCACCACAGTTGGTCTGTGCATCTCCTCCACCGCCCTGGTTCATCACTCAGTCAACTTGAATCTGCTACAAAAGTCAGGATTCCAAACAAAAAAGCTCCCCATGTTCATCAAATTTCATCCATTTCAATCAATTTTCATCAATTCTAATCCAGTTTCATCAACAATAATCAATCTTTAATTTTCTCCAGTTTCGCCATCCCTTTCTGGTGGTAACTCCTGGTGGATGACCTCTGAGGCGTTTCGAGCCCCGCTCCTCCGGAAGGCCCGGGCGGGCCTCGACACCGCCTGGGCGGCTCAGTGATGTTGGTTGACGGCAACTATTGGGAACCAATATATTTATGATGTATAAGTAAGTAAGTAATATATATATATATGTATATCCACATGCAAATCAGTATTGATTGATTGTTGAAAGATGAGTGATGTATATATTACTTGTGCCTCGTTGCCTGGTAGCACCAGCCACTGAGGTGTCAACAAGGGCAGTTCGGTTCCTAGTCCGGCGTAAAACAGCGACTGGCCGCTGCAGCAATGTGCAGCAAGATCTTCACTGATGACCGAAAGCCATAGCTGAACCAAGGCATCGGAGCCTGTCAGTGCAGCCGCCGCAACGGTGGAGGAGATCTTTTTTCCTTTGGTGGGCGGAGTTCTAAAAACTGATGGAATCATCATTTGGGGATGATTTTGGGGGTACCCCTGCTCAAGAAGAAATTCGTAGAAATACACAACACATGCCATTGTTTTCAAGGGGAAAAAGAGTGGCTGGTTTCAATGATTCTTGACTGCCACCCTAGTTGGATTCATTTCAGTTTGACTCATATTGCTTGATGGGTTGTTAGATTCACCAACCAGCTCAAAGTTGTCGACACATCCACTTTTTGCCGGGCCTATTTGCATTCTTCGATAAATTGGGATCTTATTGGAAACATTGGTTGGGGTGGTTCCAAGTTTCTCATCTGTGGAGGAGTACCACTCCGGGACCTCAGCACCGTTCCATCGGCGATGCCATGTTACAGGCCTTCAATAACTAGGGCTTTCGCAGCTGTCTGTTTGGAAAATGCCTCAGCTTTTTACGGGTCGCTGTCACTGCAGGTGCCACGAAGAATTTTCCATGCGCCCGTGCAGTGGGGTCCTTGAAAAAAAATGCAAGAGGAAACCATTGAACCAGACACCTTTGTTCTCATACATATATTGTGAGTGACAAAGAAGTACAAAAACATTACACATTATTCATAATGATATATGATGTATGATGTATATATATATATAACTATACATACATATAAATACATATATTTATGTATATAAAATCAGAGACATGCTGGCATTCATGGATCATGTACTCATGTATCACAAACACCGACATCACCAGGATGTCCCTGGAGATCAGGTGCCAGCCGCCGGGTCGGCCCTTGGCACCAGGTGCCTTGGGCCTGGGCGTGCAGCCCCTGGCGGTACAGCCATGGCCTAAGGAGCTCTGGGTATCCATAGTCCCTATTCAATAGGGAGCTAAGGAGCTACCAAGTGTTTTCCAAGTGTGTACTAACCACATGATGATATATTTTATACATTTTTCTAATTTCGTCACAAAATGAGGGTCAATCATTTCGAGCCATTTCTAAGGCCTCAAATGCCCAGGCAGCTGCCAGTTCCCATGCAGGTCAGCTGGCTGCTCATCGCTGGTTGTTGTGACTTAAAGCAAGAACCAAAATTGGACGGCGTCCTCCGAAGGTGGCGCTGCCGGCACCCAACGCTTTGCCACAACGAGCCTTAGGACCGCCGTGTGGAAAGCTACAGGAATTTTGCAGCAAAACAGTGAATTGTGCTAGTTGGCTCAACTTGGATGATGATTTTCATTGATATTTCCCTTTTCATCCCTTTTTTAATGCCTTTTTTTGTATCTGCCAGGAAAGTCATCCATCAGTATGACCCAGGTTCCCCTGCCGCCACAGCTTCGCCAGGGCCGCCTCCTCTCTTGGCACCTGTGATGTGGAGACCGGAGTCCAGGTCTGGGGTCACCTACGGAAGAAGGGGAAGATGACCATCCAATAACCATTGACCAGTGACGACCAGAAAAAACATGAGGTGAACAGCAGGGCGGAAATATCATGCAATAACTAATATTAACAATCCATACATATCTTCTTGGTCTTTGGACATTGTTTTCAAGCAACTTCTCTTGTAGTTGGTTTAGCAACGACACCGCAGCAGAACCCGAAGCGGACTGTGGCCAGGATGCTGGGGCAGCCATGGGTGCAGATTCATGGTAAGTGAGGGCAACGAATTTGTGCTGCGCTGCGCATGCCCTCGTGATTTTCCCTAGATCCAGATGCCAGAATGGCAGTTTCGAACATGGAATCGCTTTGCAGAAGCGAAGCTAACGTTGCACGGTAGGTGTCTCTCGGTGATTTTCGTGCCGGCGGATTGAGACGACGCAGGTGGAATTCGCTCTCCCCTCACCAAGGAGTCGGAGAATCTTTGCTCAGATTGAGTCGGAATCAGCAAAAGGAGTTGCCGCTGTTCTGCACCTTTCAATTTGGTGTCCAGCAGGTTCATGTGGGTACTATGAAGCTGCAGCAGTGCAGAGATTGTAAGGTGACTCATGGTTGGCTCAAGCTGGAGGATTTACGGGGCTTCAAGCAGATCTACTCCCACATTCTTCAAAAGATCAACTTGGAAAATTTGAAAAAACATTGAAGGATACAGTGGACAAAGTACCCACCAGGGGTGCCCAGCGCTTTTCCGATGGGATGAAGTAATGAACCTCGCGGATGAGTTGGCAGAGGAACTCTGGGGCAGACTGGGATATGACAGGTGATTTTATCTCATTGTCAGGTGTTTCAAATGGTCAAGTCTTTCCTGAACCCTCTAGTACCTCACCCGGAAGGAGGAGGAAGTGGAGCAGAACTTCGGATCCTTGCGAGATTTGGAAGAGGCCTTGGCAGAACTTGCGGAACAGAATGAGCAATTGGAAGAGGATTGCAGAGATTTGGAGGCCTGGCTTTCATCCCCTTTCCATGCCCATCACTTCTACATCCATACCAAAACTCTCGGATTTTCCAAGTCAATCCTCCACATCATGTCATCTCTCAACGCCTTCCAACGCCATCTTTCCATCTCATCACCACAAGATTTCATCAGAATCGCAATATGATTTATAGGATTAAACACCCGGTACCCATGAATATCTCCATCAACCTTATCCATCTTGCTGCCACGAGAGTCAATCTTCCTCCGTCATGCCCCATCATCATCACCCATTTTCCCAGATGGATGGAAATCACCCCATAGAAGGTCACAATCTGATACACGACATTCCCCATCATTCCCTAAAAATCTATCACCAGAGTATCACCCCCCATCCTCTCCATCCTCCAGGCGCACTGCCGCGACTTGGAACGTCTGGGCTATCCATCACCCTGCCCCGTGGAGCAGCTCCTCGTCGAGGTCGCGGTGCCGTCCTCGACGCTGGCAGCAACTCCGACGCCGGTGGAGGCAGCGTCAACGGTGACCCGGCAGGGTCCAACGATGTTGGCAGCTGTTGCTGTTTGGGTAGCGGCAAGTTATATTGGCGGTTTCAGTATGGAATGAGCTTTTGTGAAGATTTCCCCATGTGCTCTCCTCTTACTTGTTTTGCAGCCATTCCCAATAGAGCGAAAGGGATTCAAAGGGATTGCCTGATCACCCAACAGATCACGCGACCAGATCACCCTTGACTCGATCTTTCCTGTTTCAGGGTCGCACAGAACAGACCTGAGGCTGACAAAGACTTTCAGGCTGACGTTGATGCCGATGCTCGCGTGCAAGAGCTTTTGAAAGCCCGTGACTTTGGCTTAACCTCCAAATGAGCCCTGGCCCTGATTCGATGGCATCTATAAGTTAGTTGCTTTCTTGTTTTGCCAGATTTGGGCGGCTAGACACATTCAGCATCCTGCTGCATCTTTGGAATCAGGTCATTAGCTCTTTAGCTCTGTTCCTCTGATTACTCAGCAAGAATGCCGGAGTTCACCATGTTCATTTCCTCAAAACGGCAATGGCCCATCTCCATCCAAATCCTAAGCTGAGTCCTGAAATATCTGAAATGCAACCTTTGGCTGAGCAACTTCTGCCACCTTTCAAACATTTTCAAGGCGAGAAAACCTTCGCAGCAATGGCCGAGATGCAAGAACGTTGCAGTCATCAGCAGAACGCTCCTGGGATGCAAGGGGTCTGCGGCTGGGCCGCTGGGCTGGTCTCGAAAGCATTTCTAGTTGGCTTTCAGCTGTGGATGTAATCAGCTCCCAGGAGTCAGCGGTATGCTGATCAAATCTGTGCAAGAGTTTTATCCAAACATGTGACAAGATGTCCCGTTGCACAGGGGCAATGACATCCGCATGACATCGCATGACATGTTTGTAGTACTTGTAGCTGAGGAGATGGAAAAGTTGCTGAGAGAGCGATCCAAACTTCATGACGATCTGATGCAGTCGAATCAGCAGCTTCAGGAGTCAAGGCAGCAAGTGCCACTTGGCTTCAGATTGAGTGCTCGGCGGCATGACGGTGATCTGGCATTTCCAAATCACAGCTAGAGCCACTGAGGCAAGAGCTTCAGGCGCAGGTGCGGTAGAGCTGTGATTGTGTGGAAGTTGTCTTGCTTGTCGAATTGAAGGATAGGTTCAGTGATATGTGATATGCAGCCAGAGCTTCTGTTTGGGTCAAGTTGTCTCCAGGGTTAAGTTGTTGCCCAGAAAACATTTTCTTGTTTGTTCCGACCGGCAGCCAGGCGGTTTGGTTTCCTGTAATTTCCTCTACTTTGATGACTGATGTCATCTTGGCCACTTTGATCAGGTGGAACAGAACGAGCTAGAGACCCTGAGCCACACGACTGGCGACGATGCGTCATCTGTTGGAGAAAGCCAGCAAGGGTCAACGAGCCTCGGACGATTGCGAAGTGATGCTTTTGACTGGCACATAAGACACATTCAAAGGTGGGTCTCTTTTCAATCATACTGAACAGTTCCTCCCTGTTCAGAGTATGTTCTGTACATCAACGCCAAATACACTCATGATTCTATATCATGATTTATCGTCCATTGAACTGCCATTCTTTTCAATGTTTGCCATTTATTTTACTCTACATGGCTCGCTTGTTGAAACTCCCATGTCTGCAGGGCCTCCAGAAAAGCGCGCAAGAAGCGCAACGTGAGGGGCCCGGGCTTCCGCCAAGCCAAGTGCTTGGATGAAGGGGTGGAGATGCCAGAAGCTGCGCACAAGGCCTGGTTGGAGCAGACTGTGATCGCATTGATGGCATTTCAGCCGTGGTTTTCTGCCTGAGTTGCACGAGTTCGAAGTTCTTTGGATGATTTGTGGGCCGCATGTTCTGTCGCTTCCCATTTGGGATTGCGGAATCAACGTGCATCAAGACTTGACACCAACATCACCCCTCCCATCGCCATGATGATGAGCAGCGCTGGATCTGCCAGGCCAGGGATCCCACTGAAGTCTTGGTGCGAAGCCTCGCAGCTAGGGCGCAGGCAACTCGACGGTTTTTGGAGTCGAGACAATACCAGACAAGGGAGCAATCAAGAGATGGTCTACTGAAGCGAGAACATGTTGATGGCAAGTTGATGGTCCAGAAATTGAAGCAGACTTAATTTTCTTGATTGTGGATGATTTTAGATGAGTGTGTAGCAGCGTAACAGCAACCTTTCTGTCATTTTATGAGAGTGGCTAAGGCAAGTTCTTTGTGGTATGAGCTGCCACTCAGCGGCACGTGCTCATGATGTGTTGGTGTAAGTTTCTGCAAGGTTGTGGATCAGACACTGATCTCAGAGTGATTGACAGCACTGCGGTCCTATCACATGGGCACTCGACGATCATCGATGTCTGCAAACAAAAACTAGCTTTTCAGCTTTCGGCGCAAGCACAGGATAGGTTGGGATACTGTACCATTTGGACATGGCCTGTATTGTGACCTCCCAAAGAACTACCCGTAGCTACCCGCCTTTTCTGCTATGCGATTCTTAGGATCATTTTCCTCCTGGACAAGGCAGGAGAAGAGGATTTGCCCAAAGCCACTGCAGAGGGCGAGGTCAGGAGGGAGCTTCAACTCATGGCATATCAGATCCACGAACGGATCCCTAGCTGCAATGGCGGACATCAGTCACCAGTTTCTACAAAATTGGATGGTTGGAAACGAACAACTGCAAAACATGGCATCATGGCCAAGTTGGTCGTTGGCCCCCAGTTTTGACCCATCCCAAAAGTTCTTACTACCTGAGACCCTAACCTAGCGATGGGAAATGACTAACTCCAATTCTTCATGGAAAACATATCTATGAGCATCACTTATTTATATGTATATATTATGTATTATAGAATGACATGATACCCATATATATATATATATGTGTATATAAAAACAGAATTGTGTATATATATATATATACATATATATATATATATACACATATGCGGGCATTTTTTATTGCCGTGTTTGATTGCCAGAGAGCAAGTTCCATTTTCGTTGGACTTGCCTGCGTCCCCTTTGAGGCTTAAGGAGCTTGGTGGAAGCGATGAAAGCGCGGGAGTGCTGGAATCTGTTCTGAAGACCGTGGGGAAAGCGACGGACCAGGCTATCCAAAGACATGGAAACTTGCATTCACAAGGTATGGTGTTACAAAGATACTCAACAACAATGGACCCAATTCGATCTGAATTGATTTAGAAAAGATCATCACACTGCTGCTGGTTGTTTCAGGTTTGACTGGTTTCTTCCCTTTTGGCCTTTAGGTTCGTTCCAAACTGTTTCACAGGCCTTCGACTCTGCGGTTCTGTACGTGGACCAGAAGGTCTCGTCGCCATCGAGCACGGTGAAAGACGGCGACCCCGATGAGACTTTGCCGAGCCCAGCACGAGCGCGACAGTCCGTTGCCGAGTCTCAAGAGTCAGCGGCTGCTCGGCTCAAAACACGTTAAGTGGAATGTCTTGGACCGAACCCACCTATTGGTCTCATTGAAAGTGCTTGGCTTGATTCACTTCAAATCATTCAACAAATTCCAATGATCATTGGATTTTTATTCCATAATAAGGGACTATGGCTGATATAACCAATCAAGATTCCCAACTATCATCACTTGTCACCCAGAAGTCCTTTGAAATTTTTGCGATGTGGAAACCATTGGCTGTTTGAGGCCACCTTCAAGCAGACGGCTTCAGAGGCACGTGCACGTCTGCAGGCTCGTCGCAAGCAGCGCAGCAGCGTGCTGAGTGCCTTGGCGTCTTGGAAGTCTGAGGACCTCGAAACTGTGTTTTCTATACGTACAAAAGCCACAGCCACAGGTTTGGAAATTCAGAAACTGTATTCTCTTGGGAGTCAGTTCCGAAATCCAAGATAAGCTGCTTGCAAAAGCCATTTGCTGTGTGCATACCTTGGTTTTTGTCAATGGTCGGGTGATTCTGGTGCCCATACATGGGGATATGCATGAATAAATTATCCTGCTTTTTGGATATGCAAACCATTCCAACCTGAACCACGTTGTGGAAGCATAAGGTGTGGCCACCAGCAAGGGAGATGGCTAGCCGAATCCACCGCACCCAACCAAGCATTGCTGAGCCTCATGATACAGCTGCGCGTCACCAGTGCTGACACCACCGCGGTCGGACACGTGGAACAGCGGGAGTTTCGACCAGCTGCTGATCCGAAGGATGTTCTTGGACCACCACGACGTACACGAATCGATGCGCATGACATCAAGGAGACATGTCCAGCAAGTCAGCTGTGCAAGTGGCCTCGGCGGAATCGCAGGCAGATGCGATCAAAATAGTTGCGCTGCCGCCACAGGGATCAAGGCCCAGACCAGTTTTTTTTTCCCACTTGCAAAATGGTGAATAGATGTGCTTTGACATTCATGCTGTTTCCTGTTGGCTCACAGTAAAGTAGTTTGCAAAACATCAACCTCGCTGGGGTTGGCCAAGAAACCGTTGCACTGGGGCATTTGTCTTCCCTACCGCAAAGCTACCATTCTTTGGGGTGCAAGTTTAGATGGGGCAAACATGGACAATCTCCCAGACCAATGAGTCATCGTTGAGTCTTTTTCCTACACCAAGCACTGAGCTGCTCCCTGTGTGAAGCCCCACAGCAGCTGAGCAAAGAGATGGCGATCCGCGCTCAGGCCATGGTCATTTCTCCAGGATTTCTTGGGTAAGGAGGGAGGAAACCACTGGGATATCCAAAAAGATGAGACAAATATGTGCACCATGAATTTTCATTCATGACAATTGGAAATTAGACATTTCACTGATGGTATTGAACGAATGAGCCGCATGGCAAAAAGTATAGAGACATCTCACCAGAAGGAGATATGTCATTGAATTGTATATTCCATTTATCCCCATCAATATCCCATTAGACTCTCCATTCTTAATGGTTACAGTCGCATAACATGCCACTCTCTGCGTCTGCAGGCGTTTTGGATGCTGCTTCCACTGGTTGGGGCTGTACGGGCAGCTCGAGAGGTGCGAATTCCACAAAGGATGTGGTGTCGGCACTACAGCAGTTTACTCACAGGCAACAAATGTGTTTACAATGGTTGATACCTAGTTTTCTGTGAAGATCACATTGCTTCTTTCTGAACTTAAGGAAAATGATGTCAATCATAGCAGTTTATGGAACATTCAAGAGAATGCCGAAAGAGTCTGGAAGAGCTTAATCGGCTTGAAAAATGCTGGCTGCGAGGCCCGTGCTGACTTGAGTCAGGGAATCTTGGAGGTGGACAGTCATCGCAAGCAGCAGATGAAGCTGGATAGCCTTCAGTCCCTTGTAGATGAAGGGCCGTGTGGGATCCGTTTGTTGGATGTCAAGGGCCGAAGTCTAGCAGAACATGATAGAACATCAGTTTGGTTTCTGCTGATTGTGAATATCTTGTTTGGAAAAAGAGACCAGAATGCCCCAGACAGATATCTCTGATTGTGCTGACTTGATCAAGTTTCAGTGATTATGCTGATGTAGCTGCAAGGGTGATCAAGTTCTGTGCCTAGGATCTATCGGATCAGATCTTCATGTCAACCGTAACTTTTGGATGCCGGTGTTGTTTCAGTGCGGCTTCACAACGAGGCATGTGGTGGACACTGCCGCTGCTGGCGAATTGCTGGTCTGGCGAAGACTCACTGGACAACCAACACAGGACAGCTGAAACTCTTCAACTCACCAGACCTTGGATCTCTTGGATTTGTTGGCAGGACCTGTGGACGACTGGTCTTGAAGGGCAAGGGGGTCCCAGCTGTTGGACGTGGCCACATTTTGTGTCGTGAAAAAGGAGATCTATGAAGCGACGTTCCACTACTCTCTGTTCAAGTCTGAAGAAATTTGTTTCGAAATAGATTGAACAATTTCAATCAGCTTCACCAGGGTAGGCCGGCCCATTCGGCGATTTCACTTGCTGCAGTTGAGGTATGATGTGAGTCGAACCCTAGATGCATATCAAATCGACTCAACAGCCAAGTTTAGACAGGCGGACGAGGGACCTGGGGCAAGGGAGCTTTTCATACACTAAAAGTTTGTATCACTGATGGTTTGAAGGACCATCTACTCTAGCTTTGCTGTCAAGGTGACATGTGGAGTGATAATTTCACTTTCTCTCCGTTTCGATCGGCGTATTCGGCACTTCTTGTCGCAGGCTATGGGAGCGGCGGTAGACATCGAGTGCTTTAGCGCAGTGCTGGATCCACTTCATAGGCCGGTGCAATGGAAAGTTTGGTGCCATATGGCATGAAGTGGATATGGATCACAAACCTGGTAGCTGGTGAATCCAAAAATAGCTGCTAAATGGATGTTCATCCCTCAAAGATGGCATGTTTTCTATTTTGATCCGTCTCCAAAATAGTCAGCATATGTTGTTTCTCATGACAGAATCTGTTTTGATCTCCAACCAATGATTTCCTTCTGGAGGTTTCCGACATGCCAATTGACGGAAAACATGTAGACGTTTCTCGACAGGTGTCACAAGGCCTTCCCGATCTATGACCTCATGCTGACTGCCACGATGATGCTGCCGCACGGCCCACGATTTGGGTATGTCTGAACATGCAACTCCCCACAAAAAATGTTAGGAAAGCGATAGGATCCACCCGCAATTGTACAATAAATAGGCAATATAAACCATCAATCCATATGGGTGGTTTATTATTGCTTTACTAACCTCAGCCATTTAGATTGGGAACATGATGATTGACCATCAGATTTTTTGGGTACTACATTTTCAGACTAACCCATTTGGTTGGGGAACAGCTGACTTCCACAAATGATGTCCTTGCAACACACTTTCTTTTCCCTGAGGCTTTGCGCCAGTGGGATGTTCGCCTGCTGTTTCTGTCCTAAAAGGACAACTGCATCATATGTCTTGGACATGTGACTTCAACCTGGCTCTGAGAATTTCTCAGCCAGGCGATTTGTGCGGTGTAAATCTCTTTTGCCCTTTCTATATCTTTGCATATTCCTTCGCTGGAGCGAAGTCCACATGATGTGAAACACTGTGATGCCTCTGATGGTGAACTGTAGACAACGCTCAGTGCGGCCGAAAATGTTGCAGTGACCATCAATGAACCATGACCCCCATCCCCTCAGACCATCGCCAGTGACCACCGACAGTGACCAGCTTCTTAAGCTTGGCATGGCTTGGTGACTGTATCTCTGAGAAGTTTCTTCCGGGGTCCGCTGTGGTGCTTCCCACTTACCTTTGGTGCGTGACTTTTCGGCTCTTTGCCCAAGCTGAGAAGCCTTAGATCGTGGAGTTTGCTGTTGTGCCGCCATGAGGCTGCTGTTTGGTCCTTGATTTCTGTTGGGAACCGACGTGGCGTTCAGCAGTATTCAGCACCTGCACGGCTGCCAGCAGGTCTTTGTTCATAGCTCTTTCATCATGGCTACTGGTGGCAGCCAATGCCCAGGCTGGGGCAAAGAATCATACACTGGAGGGAATGCCACAGTGTCCATCTGGTAGTCGATTTGCGTGATTCTTAACTTGGAAGAGCCCATCCAAGTCTCTAGCTCACAACTCACCTGTAAGAAAGTGACGCCAAATCGCTTCGTAAGAATACACAATGCCAGATCTTTCCATAGTCAAAGACTTGACACATGTAGAAGATGCATCTTTGGCAGGGCAAAGCCAAGTGGCCACTCACATGACTTGCCCCGCGGCTTTGTTCAGGAGAAGTTGGTGGGCGAGTTTGGCCAGGAAGTTCTGGGCTGCAGATGTGCTGGAAGTAAGACGACTCACGGCAGCTGCGGCTACCACTTCCACTTCATGTCCAGTGAAGAGAAGCCTTGGTGTCGCACCAAATATGGTACGGCAGCCCAGTTCCATGTCAGGGGCACTGAGGATTTCGTGGATTTTGTGTCAGATGCATTCAGTGAACAGTAGCTGTTTCCCAAGCAGTGCCGAGGTTGCGGACACTATTCCATCAAGGGACCCTGGGTCTACTGTGATGAACGAGGTGTTGAGCGCCGAAGAGCTGATGTGGGGGCCTAAGTGACAGGTTGTCAGGCAGCTGGGGTGTCCAAATGGGGTATACTCTAACAATTCCAATCTTAATGGGGACAATTATGTCTAAAGCCATGTGATTTTGGGAAACCAGCTGGAATGCACGATTTCCTGGAGGTTTGTGTGATTTCTTGATGGTGTCCTTTTTCTCTTTGCTGAGGACGGGAAGCTATACAATGCCCTGCAATTCAAGAAGTTCTTCGACAAGGAGCCTGTCACCATGCTTTGTGAGATCATGGGAAACCATGAGACTTCTAATGTTTGACTCGAGTAGAGAGCTGAAAACATGCCTGAGAACACATGCAGGAGGGGAGGGACAAATGGACAAATGCTGGGCACTTAGCTATCAGATTTTCTTTTTCTGTGCAACTCAGCCAGAATCCAAGGCGGCCAAATACACAGAAACTCGAACCGCCAGAAATGGCAAGGCTGGGGTTTGAAGCTTTGCCTGGACTGCAAAAGGCACAGAGGGCTTTCTTTCAAGCTACTGCAGCTGTCATGCTCCAGGCATATACAGCGGCAGAGTTCAGAGACTATTACATCGACTACCTTGGTGAGGCTTGAATTTTACGCTATCTGGAGGAAACAAACAGATCCATGATATCCTGCGTGATCGTTATAGTTTCGAAATTGAGTATTTCATTCTTCAGCCCTAAAGATGATAATTCCTGGGTAACTCATATAAATCTTGGGGATGGGGGTGATCAATGATGGTCCATGGATTAGTGATCCATCTATTTTTCTCCCATGGGTGGCCCACCCACCAAGCAGCTCAGCATGGCCACAGGAGGGCTGGGTGAAGGAGTGGTCCAGCTCCAAGGAGGATCGACCACCAGTGGTGCTGGAGGGATGACCAAAGCCATCAAAATATGGCTAGAACTGCCATAACTTGGGATTGATGGCCTGATCATCATCTTTTGTGGCCATGGAAATATGGCCATGACCTCGAAGTTGCCGTTCTTTATCATCGTTTTTTGCGATCGTAAGTTGGGGTATCCCCAGGATATATCTATGATGTCTGATGGTTTGATGGCCTGAATATCCATAGATGCCTATGATAGCCTATACTACTATATCATACTATACCATACTATTTACCGCACTATTTACCATAGTGGCTTGATGAATGACGCAATGGTGCGGATATCCGATGTGCCAAGCAAACACCCCGAGCAGGAGAGCAGAAAGGCCCAGGACGGCACATTCTACACCTTCGATGAGTTTGCCCCAAGCTGAGATATTTCAGCACTCTTCAACTCAGTTTTCAGTGCCAAGTCACCTATCCAAAGTGAACCTGGCGGTCCACCGCTCCGCTCCTAGATGCAGCATTATGGCAAGGACAAGGCATGGCACATGCAGCTTGGCGGCAGTGGCTGCAGCTATTGGCTGGGAAGGTTGCTACCATTATCGCTAAACTATGACCCATTGGACGTTATAATGGATAACTATGGTATCTATATACATATATATATATATATTGTTATATATATATATATATATGCAACTATATATTATAATATAACCTATATATATACAGTGTAGTATATATACAATGATGTATATATATATATATACGTAGCAGTGTATGCACTTATGGTATATATCTATAAATTATGTATATATGTAATACAAAAGATCGATACACTATGAACATAGTATATCAGCATTTCAAACTCTTTCATGGACCAGTGATGCAACAAGGTGGGACACTGCCAGCAAGCTGCGCCCAGAGCTTTGAGACCAGGTGGATCAAAAGAAGCAGTTTCACCTCCAACAGCGGCTTTTTTGGGCTTGTTTAGATGGCGTTTGCTTGCCATTTTGCTACAGGTTTTTGTTCTCCAGATGATAAATCAGCTTATGCAGAACCGTGAGGCATCAAGACTCTTGTGCCAGGACGTCCTTCTGAACAAGTGTCGTCGCAGAAGCTCTGACTAGCTGACTTCCAACACAGAAGTGAAGCGCTGGTCAGCTCGGGTTTCGCAAGAATAGTTTCTGTACTGCTTCGATCCGGCTTTTGATTGCCTGGATTTTGTATGACTTCGTACGTTTTCATTCATTTTGCAATTGATTGAACAGACTACCTTGCCTATGTAAAATCCTGCGCGCATCGCAAGAACAGGCGTTGCCAGGAAAAGATGCTTCTGCACTTCTGCTGAACTGCACCAGAATTCTTCCCGAGACCAGGTCTCAACACCAACCCTCAGCTCAAATTGCCAAGAATTTATTTCCACACCCCAAGTTGGCAAACTCGAAGTTTCCAGTCAGAAACTGAGCAGAACGTGGACTTTACAACATTGGCCCCACAGTGCAGGGATGCCTTCGCACGAATTATTTCCGCAAGCTTGGCCCAAAGAGGGGACCAGTTGCAGCTGCAGTGGTCAGAGTCATGGCGGGTGCCTCAAACAGCAGATTGTCAGGATGTGTTCTCGAAGAAGATATTGCAGAGATGCCCCATACTTGCTGGTTTACCCCGGTTAGCAAGTGTGCTATAACAACTGTATACAATAAATATGGTAGGTAGGCTTAGCCCAGTTAGAACTGGGTTTGTGACCCACTTACGAACTGGGATGAACCACCTATTCACCCATTCTCCCTCATGTTTGGGCTCCGCACTGAGGACGAGACACTGCTGGGATGGATTTTCTTGCATCTTGACTGCGAATTGCCTGACAGTTTGTTTCATGGCCTAAAACCTAGGAGAGTTCCCTTGATTTCTGTCCACTTTCCATTTGGAAAACGTTGCACTTGAGGATTGGCATGATGATATGGCGGATGTTCTTGAGATGTCATTGTTCGCAGAAGCTTCTTCACATGTGCAGCTTGTCACATTGGTGGCTGGCGTTTGCTTCGGGGACGCGGGACATTTCCAGTCTCAGAACTTCAGATTGTGCTGATAGCTCCCCAACTTTTGCTTGGACTTTGCGTGCGAGGTGGCCCTGTTGCGTGGATGTTCCAGTGGTGCCTGGACTGCATATTTGAAGACTGTACAGGTAGATTCTTTGGATGAGAAACACAGACCTATGTAATTTTTTGACTTATTATGTGATGAACACCTGCAGCCCAGGTACAATTTGACCTTTGCCGGTCTTGTGTTGCTCCTGGTTCCTTGGTACTGCAGTCACAAATTCGCTGGTAGCGTGAGTAGCACGTTCTTTGTTCCTCTGAACACTCTCAGTTTTTGGATTTTGCTGAGGCTGAAGCATGATTGGATTTGAATGCACGACCCAATTTTTGGCTCAGAAGATCCTGAACAAACGCCTTTGCCATCGTTCTTCCTTGATTCCTCGCACTTTTTCTCAGTGTGTAATTTTCCCCTTGGCCTCTGGTCACATCAACCCATCTTTAGCCATTGCTAGGTCCCTTGTACAGGAGGGGCATGATGTGCACTACCTCTGTCGGGAACAGATGCGTGAGGCCATTGAAGATACTGGTGCTGTGTTCCACAGCGACATTGAAACTCAACCAGAGCTTTATGCTGGGAGAGATCCTTCGATGTGGGGTGCCCTAGGATCCTTGCAGGAGGAGTATGGCATGAAGGGCGAAAGCTTTTCACAGGCCAGATTGAAAATGAGGGAGTTGGCAGCAGAGCTGATGCTTCCTGGCACTCTTCGATGGCTTGAAAAGATCAAGGCTCGGGCTGTGCTGTGCGATCCTTTGATCAACTTGGAAGCCCCACTGGCGGCAAAGGCGGCAGGCATTCCCTGCGCGTCCTTGTTGACCGTTGCAGGGCCGGGTGGACAGGAAGTCGCTTGGGGCGGTGTCTTGAAGGCATATGACTGCAGACCAAGTCTTGCAGGAAAGGCGTCAGTTTCAAGGACGCTAGGGTGAAACTGCTAAACTAGATGTGTCGTTTCTGTGTTGACCTAGCAATTGAGCACCATTTGATACGCAATTGATATGGATACAGTCCAGGTCCATGAGCATAGTCATCATTTCTTCATGATTGCTCATTGGCCCGTCCCCCCTTGTAGGACTGCAAGATTGCATAGAACGTCTGAAGAAGACCTATGGCCTTCACCTCGCAGTGGAAGATGGGGTGAAGCCTTTGGNCCACTGGCGGCAAAGGCGGCAGGCATTCCCTGCGCGTCCTTGTTGACCGTTGCAGGGCCGGGTGGACAGGAAGTCGCTTGGGGCGGTGTCTTGAAGGCATTGGGTACGACTGTGGAGCAAGTCTTGCAGGAAAGGCGTCAGTTTCAAGGACGCCGGGGTGAAACTGCGAAACTAGATGTGTCATTGCTGTGTTGACCTAGCACATTTTTTGCATGTTCTTCATGATTGCTTGTTGGCCCGTCCCCCCTTGTAGGACTGCAAGATTGCATAGAACGTCTGAAGAAGACCTATGGCCTTCACCTCGCAGTGGAAGATGGGGTGAAGCCTTTGGNTTGGCCCGTCCCCCCTTGTAGGACTGCAAGATTGCATAGAACGTCTGAAGAAGACCTATGGCCTTCACCTCGCAGTGGAAGATGGGGTGAAGCCTTTGGGAGTCTTTAGATCCTGCCTGATGTCTACTTTGACACTGGTGACCACTGCCGAATTCTTAGCAGATCCCATGTCACCAGAGGTGTCGAAAGCATACACCGGCCATGACTTCGTATACCTNGATGTCTACTTTGACACTGGTGACCACTGCCGAATTCTTAGCAGATCCCATGTCACCAGAGGTGTCGAAAGCATACACCGGCCATGACTTCGTATACCTTGGCCCTTTGCTGGACAAGCCCGGTGCCAAACGTGCAGGTGGTCACAAATTTGATGCTGCCGATCATTCAGGTGGTGATTCTGACGCAACAGCCTTGAAGTTGGCGCGTGATGCAAGGGCGGAAGGTCGACCAGTGGTCTTGGTGAGTCTTGGAACCATGATCACAGGTGATCATACTGACTATGGCTGGGGTGCTCGCTTCATTGTCGAGGGACAGCAGGTGGGCATTTCAGGTCGCGAACTTTGTCAGGCAGCGTGGCAGGCAGCCTTTGATGTTTTCGGGAAATGGGACTCGAGCTCACCGCAGTCGCCCTTGATTCTTGCAGCGCTAGGTCCGCAAGCAGATGCCCTGGAGGGACTGAAGGTACCTCCAAACGCCTTCTGCAGCCCTACCCTTCCACAAGTGGATTTGCTCAGACTTGGAGTGGATATTTTCCTCACCCATGGAGGGCAGAATAGCTTCATGGAAGCCTTGTCCATGGGAGTTCCCCTAGTGGTTTGCCCAGGCTTTGCCGATCAGCCGGTGAATGCAGCCAAAGCCGAGTCTTTGCAGATCGGTCTCAAGGTGGATCGCCCCATGCGGCCCCTGGAGCATGCTGAGGCAGACATAGCTGCATACAGGAAAACAACTGCAGATGCCTTGATGATTAAGTGCTTGTGGAGGTGTCAGCCTAGCAACTCGAATTCTGCTGGGTTTGGCAAATTCGGACCTGTCACTTCAACTGAAACTGGCCGGAGCTTAGCACATTTAGATCTTTTGAATGAGCCCAGCGACTTGCGCTGGTTCCAAACACTGTCCTGCCTTCGCCGTGCACGGCAGCTTGGTGCAGCTGGTACATTGTAAAGATCAGCTGCAGGGAGCTGCACAGCTGCTCCCCGGGGGATCTTTGTACAGACTTGGTCAAGTTTTTCCGGTCTTGCAGCGAATGAGCACCTTGCGGAGCAAAGGTTGTGCATTGGAGAGGGATGCTAGAGGGATTGCTGTGGCGGAAGTGATGCATCTTGATGCCCGCGCAAAACCTTGGGTCGAAGTGATGTTTCAGGTTCGAACCTTCTGGGACATTGTGAAGTACGACTATGTCGGCTTCCGTTTTCTCAGCCAAGATCCTTGGCTGTGCAAAGACTGTGAAGCTTTTTTCAGATGTTTTGAGCACCTGTCTTAGTGATCGCGGCCTTTCTAGGACAAGATCCACGATCAGATTAGCAAGATCTGTGATGCGAAAGGTGGGCAGATGGTCGACCCAATCCAGTTTCAACCAGCAAAAAGCCTCTGCTTGATGTCGTTTAGATCGAATAAATCAGGATTTGCTGTGCTGGGTCGATTGATGGCTTCTCCGTCTTACTGACCTAGTTTCCCCATTGAGCTTTTGCTGCTTTCCATACGGTCACATGCTCGTTCAAATTTCCCGGTGCAGGACTATCTGATGCTGACTGCGATGAGTTCAGGCAGGGTTTCACACAGTCATCCGCCACGGCCATGGCCATTCTGCATAGGAAAGATCTGGTGATCCCTCCATGGTTGCATACCTTCTCCTTGGTGGCTCCGGCAGCTTTGCTTTTTCAGTTCGGCAGAGTGGCGTGGTTTCCAGGTGGATCTCCCTAACACTGAGATCACAAGATGTTATTATGTGTTATTATCATGTAGAATCATGACTATTACTGTTGTTATCAAACAGAAACACATTACCTTTTTTTTGGATATGATTTTTGATTTTTGATTTCTGATGATTGCCTCTCCTGTTCCAAGGTTTGTGGATTGCTTGGTTTCTTCATCCTCAGTATGCGTTTGTCATACTTTGTACAAACAAATGCTGCAGCAAAGAGGAAAGTTCAGCAGGGGGAGCAGGTCCGCTGCGGAGATCCTTGTGATTGATCGAGAAGTTTGCTGTTCAAGAACAGGATAACAGGAAAACATCATTTTACTTGGACACATGCATTTAAAATACCAAATCATTCAAATTCAAACACCAATTATCTTGGCATTCTTGATGCATGTTTCCATCTTTTTCCCCGCATTTCTATCACCTGCTATGATCGCGTGAGTCGTGCCGTCTCGGAGGCTTTTCCGCCCAACGAGGATGGCACGCCCGAAGACAAAATCTCAACGGATGGGATGCCTTGGAAACTCGCGGACAGAATGGATTGGGTGCCTGGGACTTCATTTTTTTTTGTTCTTTTTGCTTCATCTTTTTTGGTGTCAGGTTGCATAAGCCATCAAAATTGGAATACTGTAAATGGAACAACCGCTGGAGGTATGACCTCTGATTTGGTTGATGATTGTCGTAAATACTTTTGGTTTCTAGCCAATTGAACAGGGATCATGATATCCAATCATCCAGTTTGACCGGCTCTAACCTTCGTCGCTGCGTCATGTTTGACCGAGGTGGTGATCATTTTGGGCACACCCTTGATTTTCATTGTGGGAGGCTCAGGGTGCCATATTCACGATTCATTGGATGGATTGGAGGCAACATTCTACAGGAAACCAGTGTTTTCACCCCCCAATACATTGGATTTCTGCGGGTTTCCGGGTAAACTTACACTTCAACAATACTTCAACATACTTCAACCATTTCTATGATTCTTGTTCTTGATACAATATGATGTGCTGTATTTGGACATGTGCTGTACTACTATACTTTGGACACCTGCCAGCCGACTTGGGTGACTTGAGGTGATGGCTATGAGGTCGTTGATCCGAATTTGGACCGTCATGACTGGAACGGCCTTTCACGAAGGCACAGCATGGGTGACTTGATGGCAGATGTCCTATTTGTGTAGAGACAGGACTTCAACACGGGTGTGTTTGAAAATGGGGTAGACCCTCAAAATGGCCACATGACTAGGGAAAATGATCACTTTAATATGGAAGTACATAATTTTCAGACACGCCATGACAGTATCTGACTGGAGAATCTAAGGAAGACATGGAGCGGCTGGAGATTGTGTTTCGGCAACAAATCGTGGTTCAGAATGGGTTAATGGGAGATTTACAACCCACTGATAGTTGGGAGTTTAAAAACAGGGTTTCCTGAGATTTGTTTCTCTTACTTCAATCCATTGAGTTAGAGATTGTTACATAGATTGGAGATCACAACCTGCTAGAGCCCTTGTCGTTGCCCCTTCAGATTGCTGGTCTTTGGCTCGGATGAACATAAATCCGAATCGGCTCAGTAGGCAGGACCATGTTGCATTGTGGTTTGTCAGCGGCCAGTAGTTTTTGACGTCATGGCCTCGATGCTTTTCCAAGTGGCCCAAGATTGGACAAATTGACTTCCAAGGCCACTTACCAAATGGATCTCGAACTGGCTGTTCCTTGACATTTAATCAGTTAGGCAGTTAGTTGGAGTTGCAGTTCTACTGAGTTCATGTTTTGCTGAAGTATCCATGTGTCGAGGTTGGATTCCAGTTCTATGCCTGTTTGATGTTTGGCCTTCTCTGCACCAGCTTTCTGCAGCACTCACGGATTGTGAGCACTGGAAGAGACAGAAAGTACACCCAACGGTTCCTGGGTGAAGAGGGGACGGCTGCATGTTCCTTTGCCGATGGGATAGGGCTGCTGCCAAGACCCCAGATACCCCAGGTATCAGGGGATCAACTGCGGGAGATTGAGTAAATAAAGGAGTAAATCAATGTAAATCACCATTTTCCCACCCATTGTAGGAATCATCCACGCACACAACCAAGAAGAGCAAAGAAAGGGGATACAAACATCTATCAAAGTGGGTCAAACACTATTTAAACTATTTAAAAAGGAATCCGGACACTAGAACCCCTGAGAAACAAAAAGCCCGGTCTGCATTGGGGTGCCCACATGCTGATCATGCTAAATTGAGCTGGGGAGCATACATAGTACTGCCCTACAGCACTGCTGTTTCTGACCTTTCTGGGACAATGACAGTCCAAGTAATCTGAGGTACATGAGGATCGTTGCTTACACTGCGGTGCAAGGTGTTTATGCCTTTGTCTTCATTGGAGTGCTTAGAACCATCTTCGATATCGCAGCTGCTCATCCGCACAAAAACGAAAGCACTAAACATGAGTCTGTCATCCTCTGTTGTCTCTAGCACTGGAAGGACTTCATTTGACTTTCAAATTTGTGCATGAAACAGGACAAGAAGGTGTCCGTGAATAGATGTGCTCTGAAGTGCCACGCAACCTAAGCTGAGGTGACGTACATTTCTGAAATGCCCAAGTACCATGACCAGGTGCCGTGTGGACTTAAAACCACCTTGAAATCCCCTTGAAAGCCTTGCTTTGTTTAATTGCCTCCACCACATTCACCAACCACAAGAGTTGATGCTTTCCCCGCTCTTCGTCAGGCACAGGTCATTCAGGTCAAGATCCTGAACAAGGCACAGAGTTGCAAAAAAAACAGTCAGTTCTTGTTGGTTTATTTAGAGCGGCTCGTTTTGTTGTTCCTTGGTTCTGATTATCAAACCATGGTTTGTTTCATTGAGCACTCTCACAAAATTCGTATCCCTCATCTCTGACTCACGCAGCAGATGATTGAGTCTGATGAGAAGCGAAGTCAGATCCTTTCAAAACAACTTCATCGCCAAGTGACATTGGGTGCCAATGTAAAGATTTCAACAGTCGACCAGATACGGCCAGCTTGTTCAGCACCCTGCCCTGGGTAGGTGGGTACCATTTTCAGCTTCGTCACTTTGCTCTGCATGCTGAACATGTTTCTCATCAGCTACACAGTTGCATTCACCTGCAATTTTGCCCGGACATACTCGCTTTCAGAACCGCTCATTTCTTGAAAGGGTATATAATTTTGCATGTTTGGTTCTTCACCTGCTTTCATGAAATTGGAAAACTCTTGTTTCCCTCCTTCAAACCCCCCAAAATATGATTTGGACCTATAGACCAAGATGTAGTGCAACCAGGTCCGTTTCCATCCTTCCAAGGTCGAGTTCCCGACATCGCCAATGGCCTCAATGGAGCAAATCCAAAGTGGCTCAGCGGTTGTGGATTTTTGATGATGGGTCACTTTCCCAAATTAAAACGCCCCAACCGGATTTCAAGTGAACATCTCAAAAAAGTTATAGTGATTCTCGTAGTGATTTCCACGTTTTCCCCATTAAATTATCCATAATATAGTGATCTTCCATTGGGAAATTACCAGGGGACCTTCCTGCTGGAAGCAACCAGCCACATCCAGGTTTACCAGCGTACGACTCTTGCTGCTCATTGCGCAGATCCAGCCCCAAGTACTGCAAGCCATCACGGCAGCTGGTCGAAAGTTGCGGCAGGGGCAGTGGGTTTTGTCCAAGAATGGGGGATACCGCAAATTATGGCCATTTGAGATGGGAAAATGATGATCAACCATGACATTTTGGGTGTTCAGACCCAACTTTGCAGATCCGCAGGTGCCGGGGATCCATGTCATTGGACAAGATTTGCTGGTTGTCTCTTCACTCTTTGCACTAGGTGGATTCGGCACTCTACAACACAGTGTCCGAGAACGTTCGCAAATTTCACATGGAGGAGCTGGAGAGTTGGTCAGCTAGCTCATTGAACTGCTCAGCATTGTCAAATAAGTTCAAGAGGCACTTTGCTTGCAGGTCTTGATGCATTTGTGCATCAAAAACTTGCTGGGAATAAAGTCAGTGAACACGCGGCTCTTTCGTTTCAGGAGGAATTTAGCAGGTGGACTTTCACCAAGAAGCAAGCATTGCTGGCTCATGCAGCAGCTTTGAATGTGGAATGCAACTGGATGCAATAGTCAGCAAGTTGGAGTTAAGATGCTTAAGACTTTTTGGACATGACTTTCAGAAACTTACACTTCAAATAGATCTTTGCTCTGTTTAGAATACTCCAGAGTTCTAAGGCCTCATCGTCGGGTGTCTTGGCCCAGACCACATCCGTTTTTGCAGCCAGACTTGTCAACAGTCTTGGTGCTGTAGTGATCAACTAATCCAATCCCACAAGTGTAGAGGGAATATCGACTGCAAGGTGTTTGACATGGCTCCTTTGGAGACCCGACAGCAAGCGAGACAAGGTGAGGGATTGGAGTTGGATCAGTTGCAAAAGGCATTCAAAAGGTACTCAAAAGGCATTCAAAGTGTAAGCCTCCTGTAGCATCCTAGTATATGAAGTATGGAGTGCTCCATCATAAAATTTGAAGATCAATTTCTTCATGCTTGCCAATTGCCAGGCGCTGATGATGGATCTGAAGGCAGATGACGGCGGTCTGAGTCCCAGTGCAGCTACACACATGGACATTGATCCAAACAACGGCTGGAATTCAACGTTTCAATACGCCACAGAACCAAGTTGGTGAGGCATTGGAAACCCCAATTTGAGCCGTACTCAAATGTTTGCGTGGGAGTTGACATGAGCCAACCATATTTTGTTGGCCGCTCAGTTGCACAAGCTCGCGAAGTCGAAGATGGATATGAGCCATTGATTGATGCGTAGAGCGATCTGTAGCTAGGTAGTATTATGTAGATTCATGTAGATTCAATGTAGACATACAAGGAGTCCTCTTGCCAAGAAACTGATCCTGACTTTATTCCAGCTATGTAATATGAAAACCATTGAAAACCCCTGTTGTTGGTCTTTGAGTGAAAAGGGCTCTGAGACAACACGTCTTTTGCGGGACTTTGTGGAAAAGCTGGTAGCACAAGTCCCCTGAAACTCTGTGTTCGAAAGGAGAATAAGTTGAAGCTCGAGATATTTAGACCAGCTCCGTTCGGGGCCAAAAATTTTGGCCACACTCGGACCTGATGCATTGATTTCAAGCCGAAAAAAATGCTGGGCGCCTGTGGCTTGGGAGTAACCCGATGGATGGGCCATGCGTAGACCCACCTGGTCCCACCGCAGCGATTTCGGCACCATGGAGCTGGCCTTCGCTGCATCGCGCCCCGTGGCGCAGCTGAGCGCCGGTGTTAATAAAGGGGTGAGTCAGCCATGGCAACGGGCGAAAACGCACAGGACACAGGCCCTGGGGGGATGGGAGAGTCATTGCAAAATGGAGAATCTCTGCTAAGAGGCTCGAGATGCCTGATATGATTTGCCATACACAATCTTATCAGAATTTTGTAGCTTTGCCAGTTGCATGAGATGTTCTGTTCTCAAGGCTTTAAAATACACTTGAGCATATGATGGAGGTGCAATGCTTTGGAAACTGTAAGACTTTCACAAGAGCTAACCTTTGTTCCAGGTCAATGCAGAGCTCGCTGGCGCTAGCGTGTTGGCATCGGCCTGTGCACTGCATGCCAAGGTTGGGACTGCTGCCTGGAGTTTTTGAGGTTTTCTTTCTCAATATCCTTGTATATGTGCTAATGACATCTAAGACAGGTTTGACCTTGTTGTGCAAAAGCCATTCTTGTGGATTCACCACCTCTCTCTTGCCGGTCAGAAACAAGAATCCAATAAGAAGTCGGTAAACAATTGAATGAACACACATCTTAAATACTTCTCATATTCTGGTGGGATACGCTAATTAGATCTCAAAGCTTCAGGGTCAATGACTTGACCCATCCCTGGGTGGCCACAGCTTTCACCAGGCCCAAAGCAAGCGTGGAGGGCGCAGGGCAGCACCTGTCCGGCAAAATCCTGTCCGGGTGCAGCGCAGGGCCGCGGCCGACTTGCAGGATTTGGTTCATTTGGGAGGCTCAGCCAGAAGAAACGGAGGAAACCGAGGGTAGCTTTTCGATTTTCAGTTCTTGTTTGGTTGTGGATTCTTACCTTTTAGATGAAGAACCAATCATTGCTGGCGCTGTAGCCAGCAGATCTTGGTTATTTTGCGTTGCAACAGCAACAGCTGACAGCAACCTTTGGAACGTCGCCGCTGAAGCGCTCCTGGAGGCACAGCTGCAGAAAAGGCTTTGGCGGTGAATCTGGATTCCAAGTTTTATGGCAGCTTCGCAGAGATCGGTGCTGGGCAGGAGGTGTGGGTCTCTGTCGGAACCCTAAAATGGCCGTTAAATATAGTTTCTCGGGGAAGATGATGATAAAACCATGGGTTTTCGTGGAACATGTCAAAGTAGCGTTGCACATTTCGCCTGAAAAGCTGTGATGTAGACCAGGATGTCAACTCTGGGGCACTGCCTCGTGGTAGTCAACTGAAGACTGTCAAGAGTTTCATACTCACATATACTCACCTATCCAATTTTTGACGAAACGGCGTCGATTTGCCTTTCGTGGCAGGTTTCACGCACTTTTCTGCAAGCTGGGGCTGCCGCTGGCACTGTGGCGCGATCTATCTCAGCTTACGACATGAAGATGTCTGATGTCAACTACGGCAAGGCCTCCTGGGGCCTTGAGGTTGCCTTGAGTTGCCTTGAGTTGCGAGGCAGAATAAGGCAAAAGGAACAGGTCCTGTTGCAAAATGTTGCCTTGTCCGGAAAGGGTCAGGGACAAGCGGTTTCTGTGAGTTCCCTTCCGTAGACTGGCGAATATCATGAACTTCGGCACATAGAAGATTCTGGAGCCACTGTGTTGCAGGCAAAGCGCTACGTCACCCAGGAGCGTTTGAAACAGATGCTTGACACAGAGTACGACATCGTCGAGAAAAACTTGCGATCTCTGAAAGGCGGGGATATCGTTCTTTTTTCCCATGATAACATTGCCATATCATGGACGATAACTTTTAGGAGTATGGCAGTATGGCTCTCTGGTTTCATCCACAGAGCAATACAGCGCTGAAGTGCATGCTCTAGGGCTATGTCATTGGCTTTCAGTGTAGAATGCTTACAAGCATCTTGCAGCATTCATGGCCCGGAGCACTTCCCACCACAATGCCGTAGATCTGCTGATCCTGTTTCAGCCGCAGGTGAGGATGCATGTTTCTTCGCCTTTGCAGACACACTGGCGGCCAAGGCCTTCAACTCCAATCGTGAATGCGAAGGCGTGGTGTCACCAGGGACAGTCAGATGGCGCATGCCGTGCTGCCAATTGGCCAGGCTGGATAGGCCTTACGTACCAAGCGAACCCCAAGGAAGCAAGGAGTACTGTGCAGCTTGACCTTGGAATTCAGCTAAGTAGCTGGTCATTTATGAGGAAGCATGTGTATTGTGCTGGGTTCAAATTGCAGTGCGCTTTTCTTTGGGTCGAACTCCAAGTGCTGCAAGCCTTCGGGAGAAAATTGCCACGTAGTTAGTTAGAGGATGCTTTTAGATATTTCTATGAGCAGCATCAACATAAGGATGTTGATTGCATCAATGACCATGAAGACATGGAGGAATTATCCCAAAGAAAACCGCTTTGCAGTGTTTTATAGCTTTGCGGACGTTGGACCACTGAAACCCAGGATTCTGCACATCAGAATGAGTCAACCAAGTGCGCAGTTGCAGGGTCAAGCAATTGGAGTCTTGGGCAACTTGGTGAGCGCGAGGGTTTTGATTTGCGAAGATGATCGTTTCACTTTGCCTGTTGAGAAGTTGGCATTTGCAAGTGGCAATCAATTGGTAGAATCAGAAACATAGCCAGTATCCCATCCCAGGCACGAACTTGATCTATTTGTGCAAGAGCTTGTACCAGTCTCAGAGATCAAGCCTGGCAATCGAGCACAACTTACTTCCCAAGCTGAGTGCGGGCTGAAGCCGAGGACAGATCCATATCTCATCACCTCCTTTCTCCTGGATGGCTTGTCTATCCGCCACTTGGCAGCTCCATTTGGTCAGCAGGGTGTCACCATCCCACCGAGATCGGCGATCTCATGCGGCCCAGGTGACGACGAAGGTGGCGGTGGCCGAATTGAAATCGACTTCGTTGATTTCCAGGCCTTGCTGCGTTGCCGCGCAGCGGTGCTGCACTGAATTTACGAGGGGGGCGATTTCTTTGTTCGTTTCGGCCTTTCTTCAATTTGTGTTTGCCCGCTTCTGTGCTTTTCTGCTTCTCCGCTGTGATGATACAGCTGCGCCCGCCCCCAATGGCTCCCCTTCTGCTCCATCTTTGCGCTGACCTACTGTAAGAAAGTGGCAAAATTGAGCACATGCTCCGTACCTGTTTGCGTTTTTTCAAGCCTACAGTAAACCAGAAACCAATTCTCAATCAATTTTAAACAAACCCTAAACCAACCCTAAGAAAATCTTGAACCATCCCCAAACCAACTCTGGGCCAATCCTAAGTAGACCCCAAATAGATCGTAAACCAATCCTGAACAAGATGAACAAGTACATCGGGTTGTTGGTGCGCAGGTTCCTGTCTCACCCTTTAATTGTGTAATTCTGATCATAGCACAGACCTCTCGAGTGGTTTCGTTGCTCAGGGTCCCGCCTTCAAAGATGTGGACTGTCGCTTGGTGGCCTTTCGCCTGATCCAACTGCGCATTGCCAATGGAGTGGCATGGCTGCAGCCGGATGTTGACCGAATCAATTGGACCTGGTCTTTGAACTTTTGGATATAGCGGACCACAAAGATGAAGGAAATGGCAAGCAAAGATATGGATGATGCTTCATGTATAATACACGAAAATCACCGATATGAAGGCTAGGCAATAATATATATATATATATCATATCTATAGATAATATGTTCAACATCATCTCCGCCCAATGGCTGCTGAAGGTTTGTAAATCATCCAAGGTGATCTTGGAACCCGACAGCGACGGAAAGTACAAGATGGCAGTACCCAATAACTTCCTCTACAAGCGCCCAGCGCCTTGGACTTCCAGTGCTTGTGATGGGGCTTACTTTGGCATAAACTCCACGGAAAAAGTGGTGATTTACTTGGTGCCAAAAAGAGTATGATCTGCACTGACCTCTCGTGGCGAGGTTCAAGTCTTATTTTGATGGATTCTTGTAGGACAACAGCCATTGTACTGATTGCTTTCCATGACCACCTTTAAACCTGATGCAGTTTCTGTTTGGTTTTCTGGTTGGGATTGACAACGTGACAGTTGATCCATGATCCACTGCCATCCCTTGCGCACCTGTTTCGGTCGTGTCAGTTGACCAGGTGATTGTGGAGAGATCCCGTTTCAAGCCTCCTACCCTGATGCACACAGAGGTAATGGAGGCTGGGATGGTGATAGGTTGCCCTATTCAGAACGGGTGGTTTGGGTACCGATTTCATTCAAAGTCATTGTTTTGTCTACGGATGATGATAGATTCTAGAATCTGCACGTTTGTTGCTATAGCCATTGTTACAGGATGGTGATTAGGGTCATGTTTGTTATGCCTTTACATGCGATATTGACTGTATTTATTGTGTTAAATATTTTTACCACTTTAACAAAAAAGCACAATACCTCTTGAAGGTAGGATGTCCATCCCTTCATTGTCTCAACTTCCGACGTTCCAGGCGGCCGCGCGGAAGCTGAAATCCGAAGGCGACACTGACAAGGAGGCTTTGAAGATCATGAATCTGCAGTGCCCAACCTGCAGAGATTTCTATTTTTTGTTTTTTTTTGTCACTTTTCCGCGGCGAAAGGGTGCCCTTTCTTTGGGGCTTGGTTGAGGTTACCTTGTATCCCAGCCCAGGATCGATGATCTCACCGTGCCAACTGGTTGGCAGGAAACCAAAGAGAGATTGGAGCGGATAAAGACCATCGCTGCTGCAGACACTGTTCGAAGCTTTGGCAGAAAGTTTTCTGGAAAAAACACTTCACTCACCAGCGGGGCAAAAGATTTTACCCACTATTCGATACTTCACCAATTAATTTGTTATACTTATTATTTGCACATAGTCATCAGAGTCATCATATCTACAAAAAAGGCTTGCGAAGTCCGATGATGCATCGGAAAAGGGCCTGTGCGCAAGGATGACACGCGCAAATCGAGAAGTGAAACACGAGTTCCGATGATGGCACCGGTTACAGATGTGAATCAGTGGCCATTTCAGGTACCTAAACTGGAGGTACTGTGCCAAAGCCATAGAAATTGGTGGTATATCCGATATCCCCTCACAGCTATAGCTTGGCACTGAGGAGATGGGCAGCTCAGCAGGGAAGAGTTCATGAACTTGACGGGTGACATGAAAGAGGACTGCTGGAGAAGCTCCAATGGGGAGTCTGAAACATGTTGTGTCAACACGTCGAAATAATCCAAGCAATAAGGCGATAAAAAGATATACAAATTGACAAATTGACACAAATATGATCAAATATGTATATTAAGTAAATATTGGTTCAAAGATCCAACCCCAACCCATCATAGTCGGATTTCAGGATCAGAAGATCCCTCAGCTTTCATCAGGAAGATGCAGATGCCATCTTCAAGGAGTTATCTCTTGGAGGAGATTCGATTTCTGTCGATGCAGCTGGGCATATCTGTTGATAGCTGTGCCCTTCGGCGGTCAGAAGAACTCACTGATCCTGACGGCCCCAGGCACTCATAAACATCACCAACGGTGGAGACAGCGACTCGACGTGAGGATTGGCATCAGGGTTGCGGCGAGATGGTTTGGGGAAACTCGAATTGTCGGCCTTTTCATTCTCCTCATCTATGGCCCTTTTTTTCCATTGAACGGCTTTCCGGAGGACTGGACTTAATTCTCATTTCGACGTCTACAAGGGGCTGATAGACAGTAGAAAGACCAATGACTTGAATGTCTATGGTGCCTTTTCGCTGTGGTCTGAGGTGTCTTGGCAACTGACTTCATTGATCGAATGGAGATGCTGCAAGCGCTGAAGTATCCAATTATTCTCTCCAATTTCAAGAGGCTGGAGGGTCAAGGGTGCACAAACAAGTCCAGCAAGTTGCCTTTGGATGGCAGGAACCACTTGTAGGTCATCCAAACGATTTTCTCTGTGTGGGAGCAATGGCATGACTTGAAGTAACCTGAGTTGATGATCTTCGTGGTCCAAACTGATGTGACAGCACAGATTGGCAGATTTGCCACTCCTGATTGGCAGTGTTTATCTTTGTTGGAACGGACGCCTGCCAGGAATCACCAGCTGGTGCGATATCTCTCCAGCCACTTGGAGACAAGATGCATCCCATGACACAATGACAGCAGTTGGTCTCACGGAATCTTGAAGGGCCTATGGGGAACGTATAGCAAGAAATTATGCGACATTCTCAAGTTCTTGCTACCTTTTTCAAGCTAGCGGCAAACCGAAATGGTCCGCCCAAACTTGATGTTGGCTCAGGGTACACCAATTTGCCGATCATTATTGCTGTCGGAGGCACACGTGGGCAACACAATCTAGAACCGGGCAACTCAAGCTAAGTCAAGCGGACTTGAACAGAATTGAACCAACAAGCACCAATTCACTCCTGAATCTTTGAGATGTATTATTAGAAATACTCAGAAATGGCCACATGACGTATGGATTTTTTCAGCACAGCCTGGAGGTGGCGGTTACGATCTTCAGCGTGCACTCTTCAATCCCAAATCCTACTCGAATGAAGAGGCTTGCGTTTTGTGGACGGAAGGCGGAACGGTACAGTAAACGCTGAAAAGCGTGCCCTTTGTATATACTGTAATTATCTTATCTAGTTGCAGGGGAGCAAATCCCAAAAGGCGTGCGTCTGTGAATCCAGAGTTTCATGAGGATGTGCGTTAAAGATGTTTCGAGTGTGGATATCATATCTGATCTATCACAAAACGGAGTTCCGATATGTTTGTGCAAAAAGCATACAGTTTTCGAAATTGTTTTCGATAGTGAAAACACATCTTTGGAAAGCAGAGTTCCATTGGGGTAGAAATAACTAGGCGCACCTTAGGCTTACCTCAGCCGTGCGTACGGAGTTCCATGCGGGAATTATGTTTTTACCATGCCAGGACCATTTCACCTCCGGCAGTATCAAGTTGTGTGGCGTCATCATGCTTGCAGCACAATATTTTTTATTAGCATAGAGGCAACAGGGAACTTTTCAATGTTTGTTGTGCGCCACTAGGAGAAATGAATTTGGTGTTTTCGCTGTCAATTGGGCATGTGAACATCCTGTGACAAACTCTCGCTGCAGGGTGGTATGCTTCGAGCCTTCGGAAATCTCTTCGAGAGCAGACGCCTGACTTTGAAACAGTTGGCCTTTTCAATTGCTTGTCACGCATCTTTTTTCACTTACACACAACCACAAGTCGTCACAAGTAGTTCGGAGAATCAAACTTGAATACAGGAACCCAAGCTGATGATTCCTTGGACGCCCGTGGACAACAGCAAGACTCAAGAGAATCTGCATGGCTGTTTGTTGTCCAATCTGCTTCATTCTCGAGGATCAAACCGGATCTTTACTTATCCCGCCATCGATGAAGAGGGCAATGTGATACCTTGCGAGCTGCCAGAGGGTAACGAACAACAGCTCTATCAATATTTGGAATCCATTGGACCGCACTGCAGCCTTTGTCTGTGTCAAGAAACATGTTGATCTGGTTCGTGGCTACAAATAAATCCTTTCGTCTCACCACCTGAATTACCAAGTGACTGCTATTTGCATCTATTTTGACAGTTCTGGAATGCGTTGGATCTACGGACAGCCGCAGCTCCCAGATCGCAGGAAGCATCAATCCATTGGGCAACGCCTGGGTGGGATCTGAAGCCCGAGATCCTGCCCAAAACAAGGCCTTCAGGTATGGCAGCGTTGCTTGGCTGCCAAGGTTCTGATGGAACGCCCACATATTCCCAAGGGCTGCTGAAAAAACAGGGTGGCTGCATGTTGCTGCAACCTATTGTGGGTACAATCATTGGGACACCGGGAGACAAGTTGCGCTTTGACTTCTTCTGTATAAGATTGATCAAGATTGTATCGGAACATGGTGAATATGTGTATGATATATGCGCTTCAAAGATTTTCAACGGCAACTGGCAACATCACCCAGCAGAAAGTCTTGTGATCAACGATAATGTTCTGAGGAATCTGTGATGAATCTGATTGAGAGCGGCTCATCGGAATGGGCTGCTTGCTTCAACAAGTGTGCGTTTCTGGAACCTGAGATATTCCATGCATGGCATGGTACGCCTTCGAAGAATCCTACTATCTTTCACCAGCGTTGCACTTGCGCTCTCCAGCCACATGGGTCTTGCTGAGGAAGAGTTTGTGCCTGAAGGTGTTGCGGCCATTTGTAAGTCTCACGCCTGGTTCTCCAGACTGAAAGCTGGAACACAGATTTCTCCGACCGTGTACACATTCCTGAACAATTTGAAGTGAACCTGCATGGGAGCGATGCTATGCTTGCTGAAACCAACATTCAATACAGTGGAAAGGAAGGATCCTGAACTTCTGCTGAATTGCTTGATCCAAAGTTGCAAGCACAGCATCAGATGCATCAGGGGAATATCGTTTTCGAATCGTTTTAGGAATAACAAAACAAGACCTGCTTCAGGACCGGAAAGAAAAAGGCTTCTTCCTGAGTTACCATCGACTATCTACTGTAGTCGTGCAAACTGCAGTTGATCCTCTGTGAATAAACTCATGAAATGCACTTTGGAGATCTTCGGATCACCCTGGGGGGTAAATGCCGCTGTTTTCAGCTTGAGCAGAAGATGATACGCCAAGAACTGTCAGAGCTTCCAAGGCTCCACAAGGACATGATCCAAACACCCACATTGAAATGTGACCAAACAATTCTTCAAGACACCAGGAGTTCATAGTTCAGCAACCACGGGCCACGGGTCATTGCACAGACACAAAGGAACCAAAAGGATCAAGTGAATCAAGTTGCAAAGATCCTGAAATTTTGTCGAAAATGAGCAAAAGCCTCATGAAACTTTTTGTAGTGCTGTGCCCTGGCTGAAATTTAAATGGTTTCTGTGCCAGAGAACGTTTTAGCAGTCGCTTTTTGGATGGCAGCGTTTTATTTTTGTTCCGATGTAGGGTTGAAGCAAGTGGACTGCAGACTGAATCTTGTTGAGAATCAGGTTGCTTTGGGGCAACGCGCTGGCCGATAAGGCCCCGGGTTGCCGGTGTCCCGCTGAGAAATGCTTAAAGACCTTGTTATGTCACTGGACTCCACTGATGGCCGTTAGGTTCCAATGGCTCAGCACCGTCAGGCTGCAGAGGCTGCAGGTGTGGAGCCTGGAATGGCTGAAGGGCATCAAGGCTGGGGGGGATCTGTTTTCTTGGATGGGTCAATAGCTTTGTGATCCTTTGGGACCATGATTTTAGTACGGTTTTTCTGGGATGAACCCCCACAAGACCAGGGTGACCAGGGGCGTTCTGCGACAGGGCCACCGCCTCCGGTGCCTGATTTGACAGAGGAAGACCTGCGTATCTTGGAGCTTTAAGGGCTGCTGGTGGGGATGGGGGTCATTGAAAGGGGGAAACATGGGAAACTGGATGTGGGGCTGTGGGGGTGATGATGATGCAGGCAATTGTGGTTGTTGCTGTAACGTGGTGGTGCAAACATTTGCGGATGTGTGGGCAAACCTCTGACATGAAGGAAAAGCAGGGATTGCAGTTCATGCATGTCGAGCGACTTCAATGAGCTTAGAAGATCAACTTCTGGCCTCTGAAACTGCTCAATGGAAAGTCTGAGATCATGTCAGTTGACTCCCGAATTTGAAGCTGATAGACTGCCACACTGAACAACTCTGAGTGATCTTTAGTGATTTTTCCAGGCAAGTTGTTCCCCTTGATGGACAAGAACAGTGATGGCAAAATTTCTATGGATCCCCAGCTGCAGAGTCAACAGTGTGTCCATTGGTTTCACAGCTGGGACATGCCAACAGCAGCCCATACCTTCGGTCGACTGTTCCTGGAAGAATTTGAGGATGAGCTCAGAGACTTCCACTTCTACACGGCAATCAGCCATGCAGTGAAGTTTTTCAAAGTACCTGCCTGGATGGATACCAACAAGGAGTGATACAGCTTGGGAGCAAAGCAGTATTCGTCTCTGGTTTTGATCCGAATGTGGAGTGAGCTGGCTGTTCGCATCATGATCCTGTGTCAAGTTTCCAGCATACCAGTCTGCAGATTTTCATCACTACAATATGTTGGTCATTGGTAGGAGTTAATAGATGCTATAAGAACTCTTCCGAGTGAGACTAGTTGTCACATGGACCCAAAATGAATTCTACTGGTTACCAGTGCCTTTCATTTGGTCCAGATTCCTCACCTGTGAGGACAACAAGCTCAGCTTGGAAGAATTGCAGGAAGCCAACCACAAGGCACGTTCCGTCGGTGAATCATTGCGGATTGGCTCAATGGCCTATGACAAGTCTGGTGTAGAAAGCTGCAGCTCTGAGGCTGGTATGAGCATGCCGCATATCGACCCAGATGCCTGAAGCTTGGGGAAGAGATCATGCTGCTGCCATGCCAAATGAAGGGCAGATTCGTGACACTGGATCCGCTGCCTGCGAGGAAATCAAGAAGCAGTTTGCAAAGGAGGAAGCAAAATTCAAAGAGCTTGACAAGGAAAAGAAGGGTGCACTTTGCCTTAATTCTAGTAATACCAAGGCAGAAACCCATACTCTCTTGACATTTTGTGCCAACATTAGCAACACTTGATTTCTACTTCAGCACTTCTTGTGGGCAGTTTTGGAAAGAACTGACACCTCCAAGGTACTTGAGAAGGAAGATGTGATTCTCTTCTTCCATCCAAATCTCGACCCTAGGGTCTGTATCTCAGCGATGGTGCAGCTTTGGCTTGTTTGGGTGTCATACGAATTTGAGATCGGTTTCCTCCGACAAAAGCAACTTGAAGATCGAGATGGCCAAGACGATTTGATGGTCCGCTTTTCTCACATTTTTTGGAATCTCTGATTCTAGACCCCCCGCACTGCATGTGTTGGGACCACCGATCTGTGCCGCTTGAGGTGTCCATCATTGAGACGAAACATCTCATGGAGATCTCAGATTTTGATCAGGATGGAGTATTGTCCAAGCACCTGGGCTCAGTTGAGGCGTGCCCAAGACCTCTGTTGGTTAATCGGGTTATACACTTTTACTATCTGGAAGTATCTGGTTTGGTGCCTACTGCACTCCAACATGAGAAACCCGATCAATTGTTTGGAGGTGAAAACCAGGGCACCGGGCTCTTCCCCTGTTGGATTTTCGGACAGTTAGACAACACCTCGATGCTACTTTCACTACCAAGAAAAAGATGGTGCCACCGAAAACCACCAAGTTTGAGACGTGAAATCAGACAGTCAATGCCTTGCAATGCTGCCCAGGGCCGAGTTCGAGGCCAAGGAATTTCCTGCTGAGTTTGCAAAGGTGGACGTCAACTCCGCTGCTCGTATGAATGTTAAGGACCAAAGGCTGTCCAGTCTAAGTGGTCTGCATGGTGTGATATCATGTGGCAGGAAATCAAAATTGATTTTGCTCATGCATGGCAAGCTTGATTGCTAATATAGGATAGGGGTTGACAATGTTGACACATGTTGACACGGTGCAAACCCAACCATTTAGTGCTAAAGACAGGTTGCAGCCAGTGTTGCTGTTTTTTGGCCAAGGATGGGAAGATAGACACTGAAGAGATGCATGAGTGGTCGGCAGGCCTCTTGGAGTTTGTCGAAATCATGATGCGAAGCTTGGAGGAAAAAATCGGCTGAGGCGACACCGCAGCAACATGGGATTTGGGGAAGCCCAACTGGGTGACAAACCCTTACAAGTTTTCAACTTCCTTCGACCTTCCTATTTTTGCAGTTTTTTGACATGCTGTACTGATAATAATATATACAAATTTGTCGAGCAGACCCTTGTGCCTCGAGATACACCTGCCCCGGCAAAGTGCGGTGGGCTATGGTTTTCTTCGACCCTTTGGATGCTCCACGGGTGCTGCATCATTGTATCATCCTAGGAGTGGAGCAGCTCGCTGACCAAGACAAAGATCAAGGTCTTTCGTTGGATGAGCTTCTGAAAGCACGGGAAGCTATCTCCAAGGAAGGTGGGAGGTGTAAGCTGGGTTTGGTAGAGGTTGCGAACAACACCAAGATAAAATGCTCTGCTGATTTGATGAAGTGATAGAATGTCAATGTCCAGAAAATTCGCACCATTCCAGCGATAAGATGTTGTGACATGTTGTGAAACTGTTTCACGATGCCCTTTGGCCCAACACCATGCACTAAGTCTGGGGAGACCGAATAGTTTGACCAGCTCGTGTTGCCTGATTTTGGTTCATCCTGGATGTTTGCTGCACTTTCCTTGTCTTGCACAAGGCGTGGACAACGTCTTCCGCAGCTGGACAGCGATGCACAATGAGTTGTAGTGCGGACTAGACTGCTCGGCAGCAGTGATTCAAAAATCCAGCTGGTGGTTTCTTTGGAACAAGCAGGGTTTGTCTTGCAGGGAATCAGCCATGAATATCCCATGCCAGAAACTGTTTTCTGGTGGAAGCCAGCAATGGGCACTCTTTGATGCCAAGACTTCACACGACATGAATCATTTGCCTCTCCTGAATGGCTCCTTGCTGCAGCTGCTGCATTATGAGATGCATTTAGACCTTTTGTCATGGAACACCCGACTCAGAAAGTCTAGCTTTGGACTCATAATATCAGTCTATGTTGGACAAAAAAGATGAACAAGTAGATCCAAACATTGTCAGCTGGTTTCCAAAGATGTGGAACCATGTTTAGACGCACTTCTGCAGAAGAAACTGCAAAATAAAAGCAAATGTTGGCCAGCTTTGTGTAAGCTGAAGACGCCATGTTGCGGATAGGCCGGCAGATGGGTGCTTCGTGCGGTTGTGAAACCAGATAGACTTCGCAGCTCTCCAGTCTATCGTTGACCCGACAGCTGCCATCCTTCACACAGAGTGATATTTTGCAAAGAGAGCGAGAGAGAGAGAGAGAGAGATAGATAGATAGATAGATAGATAGATAGATAGATAGATAGATCGATGGATGGATAGATAGATAGATAGATAGATAGATAGATAGTTAGGCAGTCAGTCAGTTAGTTAGTTAGTTAGCTAGTTGGTTGGTTACTCAGATAGACAGATATATTTGTAGGTCATCCTTGTACCTTTAGATGCACCCTGTATGGGTCAATCCTCTGCCCTTGGCTTATCTTGACATCCCAAGTGTATCCATTTCCCCCAAAAAAGCCGACGATGCAGTCCTTTTGCAATGCGTGGTGGGCCTTGCCCGGACCTTTTCTCAAGGTATCTTGGATAGAACAGTTGCCTCTTGGTCATGGCTGGGACTGGATTAATCAACTTTGGTTTGCCTTTCATCCACTGAAAGCTTGTGCTGATGCTCCCTCTCTGTTTGGCAGTGTGCCAAGGTGAAAACTGCGACTCGCTGCCCCTTTTGGTGGAGAGCATTGCTGAGAAGGAGCTGGGCAGACTAGGATATTCATAATGGTGTCAGATCAGATGCTCCAGGTATCTCCAAGTCTTTTTGGCCACAGGATTTCCGTTTGACTCACAAAACCATAGCACTTTCCTTCCAAGTGCATAATATGCATGACTGACTTGCTTCAGATCCCTTTGCAGGACAATGCGCCTCTCAGATGCAGCAAGTGATGCAGATTGGTCATGAGGATGCCAGCATCCCTTCCTTTTGGGGACCCTCTGAGATGGTGATCCCAGGTCCCTAGCCGCCCAGTGTCGGAGACATCTGGGGTTGAGAGACTGCGAGCAGCTGTTGCTGTCCGTGGGCAAAGGGCCCTGGGATGAAGAGGCCAGCACTTTTCGGCAAGGGGTCCTTGAGCCATGTTGTGGACAGATCAAATTGTGTGGTCATGAACCCAAAAACCAGTCCTTATCATTCCTTATCCATCTATCTTGTTAAAGCTTGTGTCTGGTTTCGCTGGACATTTTGGGCACCTGCCTGGTCAGGGTGGCAATTTTGGTATCTAAGTGTTGAGTCATTTGCTGACTACTAGCTTTGGTTTCTTGAATCGATCCTGTTCCAAAATGATATCAGTTGATATCCAAACCTAGACAAGTGAGAGCTTGGTGTCTGGTGTAGGTACGACAAAAAGCCTGCAAGAAGATTGCAGATCTGCTCCAGTCGCGTACCCTTCTGGACACTCCATTGGATAAGGCAATCCTGGCTGCACTTCCAACACACTGTGTTGATCTGTTTGCGATCTCCGCTTGCTGTTAATATTCTCATCATCAGACACAACCAGCTTGAAGTCTTGATGAGGTCATAGCCACCAAAACTCCGGATCCGACAGAGGAGCCGGCGGATGCCTCGGAGACAGAGGAGCCGGCGACACTCGCAACGGTCAGCCCAGATGCGTTGCCAACGCTGGCACCAGTGAAGCTGGCCACAGTGGCACCAGTGGAGCTGGCTACTGTGGCACCGCTGCCCGAAGTTGAGCTGGTGACACTGGCGCCAGTGGAACTTCCTACCCTGGCACCGCTGCCTGTTGTATCACTTCCCACTGTGGCCCCTGCAGCTGATGCTTCTGCTGAAGGAAGCTGGGGTGGGGGGGGGAATGGTTGTTATTGATAGCAGCTCCAGTTCTATGGCAGAGGTGGTGGATGCAAGCAAGGTATAAGCATGTATTATTTCGATCAAACTTTAGCAGCTTAACATCAGAGCAATGGTCGCAGTATTCAAATAGGCAGCCAGAAAGCCAATCAAAACCACAGCATCCGAAAGACACGATAAAGCCTTTGAGAAAATGCCTCGTCTCCCTGTTAGGAGAAGAGGCTGAGGGCGAGCAAGCCAGTCAGGCCAGCCAGTTGACTTCGTGCATATCCTGCATGAGACTTAAAAGGAATCATGCCTGATGCCAAGCGATCCAGGCCACGATAGAACATCTGACACTTGCAAATGCATTTTCCCCGTAGAGTTTTCGATTCCAATCTGTTTGTAGCCATTTCCAGAGAAGCAAATCGACATGTCTTTGCAGGGTTCAGCTACTTTCTGGTTGGCCAAATCACGATAAAAGTCGCCGCTAAACATCAGTAGACCATATTAAACCACCATTTTTGATCATTTTTGTAGGTTGGAACCCGATGTTCGATGGCCTCGAATCGACCCCCCGATGGCAGGCACAAGCGACCCCTGGACTTCTGAATGCGCTGGGGCAGACCTTTGTGAGTCCCGCGGCGGAGCTGACGCCAGAGGAGCGAAAAGGCGCACGGGGTAAGTGGGTTATCCCAGTTGGAAATGGCTTATAACAATGGTTACGTTATGTTACTTGTGATTCGGGGGGATGATTGGTTACATCCGGTTAGATGTGGCTAGATCTAGAGTCACTTTTTTGGACTTGAGTGTTTTAGTAGCAACGGGGTCCTGCAAGAGGACTGAACAATTCCCTTAAGCAGGATTTGTATGTGCATGGGGACTGGGATGATGGGCGCATGTGAATTGATAGCCCAATGCAGATTTTTGTGGAAGGAGTATTGTTTTCACCCACATATCCAGAAAACTTGCATGGCTTCTGCTTGCGAGCCACCCTGAATCTAAGAGCATTTCCTACAGACTCCAGCGTCCTCCCCGGCTGTCTTCAGGGCAGGAGGACGAGGAGAGCAGACAGCCGTCCTTTGTTTCTGTTTGGAGCACAGACCCCAGTACTGGTGATTTGAACGCCCTTTCAAGGCTTTTTTTGGCAGACTTTTGCGTGTTTCTGTATATCAATCTTCCTTGTTTCATCCAGATGTGATTTTTTGCTGTCCCCGCAGGATCGACCTTCGTGGTTGTCGCGGTCAGCGGACCTCAGCAATGCGTTGGATGCGGTGGACACGGCGATCCAACCGATCCTGACGACCCCGGTGCCTTTGAAACCCGTGACAGAAGCGCTGAGAGGTGCTGCGAATGGCCTGCTGAAAGGCTTAGCGGAGAGTGAGCAGACCCAAAAAGGCCGGGAAATGTGGAAAAAAAAACAGACAACATGAACATGGCCAGAATGTGAGGATTGAGACTCAAGAGGTTTGGGAAATCAGGTGGAGTTGGCATTTTTGGAAACAAAAGGTGGGGGTAAACTTGCAAGCTTGATGACATTCTGCAGGTGGAGAGCAAGACCGCAATATCTAGCAGCAATATGCAGCAGTATCTAGCGGCATAGCACAATTCATAGGAGCTTGACAAGCGTTATTGACTCTCCAGTAAACAAACCTGACAATGGAGAAATGTGGATCTCTTTCTGAGTTAAGGCATGGAATCTCACTGATTGATTGGGAATAAACAAAACACGTCTGCGTTGGTTGGTCCAGTCTCCTGCTGCGTCTTGTATTGGATTGGTCCTCAAGAACCTGTTTGCTGTGTGCCCCGGTACAGGAGAAGCAGATGCGAGCAAACAAAGTGACCAGGACACATGTTCTCTCCTGGGATTTATATTTGTTCAATTTTGTTCTTGCCCCTCCATCATAAACGTTTCCTCACGTTCCCGCCCAAAGACTGACCAACCATGCCATGTGCCATGTGGCAGATGTTCTGAATCTCAGGAGCATCCTTCCTGGAAGAAGGAACAGTCATTCCACGAGCGCGAAACGGACGAAGCGAAAGGTCCCTTTGGTGTGGACTTGGGCGACTTCATCAGTTCCCACGCCAACCAGGATCCAACTCAAAAGGCTTCCGACCCGGAGGTTGAAGAGACTGAAGGCCCATTGCGTCAAAGTCGTGCGGGTCTGATGTGTTTGATGTATTATTTCCGATTCTTAATCCTCACCTCCTCACCATCTATTTGATGATTTTGGACAAAGTCCGAAGTATTTCAAGGCAGCTTGACACTGCAGAAGGGTGCTTTCTTTAGATTCTCCATGAAGTGAGAAGTCATTTTGCATGCTTCTATTGAAATCCACAACTGTCATCTGCAGAAGCTTTCAACCCCTCATTGCAAATTTTTCAGATTCTGACTGCCCTTGCCAGCTTGCAAATTTCGTAGTTTTTTGCTGATGGCTGAATCGCTTAATGTCTCTTTGTCCATTTTGTGCCAGGCAGATCTGATGAAGACTGGCAGCTTGCATCGCACCCGAGACATGAAATCACATTTGCGAAGAGAATGTAGATAAAACACATTTAACTTTCGTGCAAGAGGCAATCGACATCAATCGACCATTTCGTTACTTGGAAATATCCAACAGGCGGAAAAGACTACCAGCTGAAGCTGAGGATGGAGGACAAGTTTGATCTCCGTCGCAAAGTAGTTGACAGCAGTACTCACAAGATGCAGCCTGGCAGCCACGAAGCGGGATGCAGGGAAGGGCCAGGTTGGTGTTACAGGACACAACACAGCAGTGCCTGCACCTTGTTACCTCGTGCATGCAGCTGTTGGCATCATAACCATTTGAGGATGTTAAATCTGAACACAGTCAGGGTGACATATCCAGCTCCAAAGTGCTCCAAAGCAGTACCAGGATAGGCATCCTCCGCATCCTCAATCTCAGAATTGGCTGCTAAACATGAGATCTCAAAGTTGTCATAGTTGATACCTCAACTTCCAACATGCTGAATCAGAGGCTGCTGTGGGCATTTCTCTTCGTTGCCTCGGTAAGCTTCGCATCCTCCTTGGTGATCCGCTGGCGGCCGACAGCTCCGACGGTCCGGAATCTCAGGGGTTGGTGATGATGGCAGGGCAGTGTCTGGGCCACTTGGTTGAAACTGGTTTGAGGCTACACGACACCCTGAATCTCAGGCTATCTCAGGCTGTCTCAGGCATTTTTGAAGGAACATGCCTCTGAGAACAGGAGTGGCACACATTTGTAGACCCATGGCATCCACTTGGACTATCTCCCAAGCAAGACCTGCCACCGGCGACAGGCATATTCGCGACTGGAAGCCCAGGCTCAGATGGGAGTGACGTGCAAGGGGTTGAGGACGGTCCAGTGTAGGATTCAAGCTGGATGGGGTTTCCTCAGATTGCTTGTTGTAGTTGGTTGATAAATGTTGATGTAAGTCTTCGATTGGGATAGCTTTGAACTTGCACGAAGATGTTTTGTTGCATTCGTTTTTCCCCCTTTCAGGGATCTTAGACACTCCGTGATCATCGTCGCAGGTGCCTTTCTCCAGTTCGCGGCAGGTGCGGGTGGCCTGAGATGCCACGGCAGCTCCAATGATGAGCTGAGCTGGTGCTTTGCAGAGGCCCAGGCTGTCNTGTCCTCTGTTGCCAAGAAGGATGACAGAAGTGACGTCTGGCCTCTGCCAATTGCTGGCAATGTGGACTTGAAATCTGAAATGCTTGAAAACAAAACTACAACTGACAAAGTTGAAATTCCCTGAAGTTGACCCTTTTGGCGGATATGTTTAACATGTTTGAAGGATGAAGGACATATTTCCATAATCTCATTATCTGTTCAGGACAGTCAACATGTGAAGATCGGCAGAAGTCTCCATTGTCCAGTCGNTAACATGTTTGAAGGATGAAGGACATATTTCCATAATCTCATTATCTGTTCAGGACAGTCAACATGTGAAGATCGGCAGAAGTCTCCATTGTCCAGTCGAAATAGGTCCAGGGCTCGAAGTAGCGGACTCTGTGATCCGCTGGTCTCTGTAGCCGCGGATCCAATTCGCCACGTGCACGTTCTGAGTCCACATTCAGTTGGACGAGTTGTAACATTTGAGATAGATTCGTCTCATGGGGAATCTGGGTGCTTGGTAGTTTGTGCAGTTGGAAAGCCCGAAACTGGAGAAACCTCTCTGGTTGAAAAAGGGCAGGGAGCTTTGAGAGGCAGCCACAGCCGCTGTGTTTAAGGCATGTGGCCGTAACGAGTGCTGAGGAATGACCTGTTGCAACACAGTGAGGCACTGCACATTTTCAGATGCTGCAGCTTGGGTTCAAGGCTCTGCGGGTGATCGGCAAAACTGACAACGAGTTGTGGTCGAGCCATGGCCCCGGGAGAGAAATATCCATCGTGTCCTCGCTGCGGAGGTCAAACAAGTCCAATTCCACCAAACTCGAGCTGGTTGCATGCGGCTGCAAGGTGCGGACCAGTACAATTCTGTTATTGTGCTCGGTGCGATCAGATCTTCGTCACAGAAGAGGCTCGGGAAATGATAATGATGAGACTGAGAAAGGCACGTGAGTCAGAGAAGGAAAACGAGCTCGAACGAGCACAAATGAAGGAAAACGTCTTGACGGAGAGTTTGTCGAACATTGAACAAAAGGAGCGAGCTCTGCACTCCAGGACATCCGAGTTGAAGAAGAGCGAAGACGAGATTGACAAAAAATCCCTTGAACTGCAAAAGAAAAGAGACATCTTGACGCAGAGCATGGCTGACATCGAGGAGAGGGAACAGGTGATGCAGCAGAAGAAAGCAGAGCAGGAGGAGACTCTCCGGCAGATTCAGAAGAGGGTCGAGGTCGTGCAGAAGAAGACGGTTGAAATGCAGCAGAATGAAGAAGAGCTTCAGCGAAAAACCTTTGAAATGCAAGGGAAGCAAAACCTGTTGACGGAGAGTTTGCGGGAAATGGAGGAAACGGAACATGTCCTGCACTGCAAGACGTCTGAGTTGCTGAAGAATCAAGAAGAGTTTGAGGAAAAGTCCCACGAAGTGCAGAGGATGAAGGAAGAACTGGAGAAGAACATCCGTGAACTGCAGGAGGTTCGGAACAAAAAACTCGAACTCTTGGAGAAGGAGTTGCTGGAACGAAACGCTCTCGGGAAAAGGTCCGTGGATGAGACCGAATTTCAAAACCTGAAGGCCGTCGTGGATGGACTGCAGCAGGAGGTTGCCAGGATCACTTGCAGTGATGCTTCCAGTGGCTACAGCGACACCACCTCCGTCCACACCTTGGACTCCTGGATCCAGGTGGGCTCCCCGAAGCCGTGCTGCTTCCATCCGGACGCTCATTTCAAGGTCTTCACCAGCGACGGTCCGGTGCTTGCCCCAGCTAGCATGCTCCACCAGGGAGCTCGGGTGCAGTCTGCCAGTGGCAAAGTTGTGGAGGTCGTGAGCCCGCCGGAGCAGCACCAGGTCGATTCCGTCATCGAGCTGAAAGCTGGCACCGCATCGTTGGTGGTGAGCCCAGACCATCGGGTGCTCGTTCCTGGCCACAAAACC